>ML811145.1:50108-67504 GCA_009831015.1 Picea engelmannii | reverse complement strand
ACTTTATGGATACCACCCTCCTTCCATCACTTCTTCTCTAAAAGAGAAATCTAATGTTCAAGAAGTGGAAGATCACATCGAGAATCAACAACAAGTTCTCCAAATCTTAAAGGACAACCTGACCATGGCACTGAATTGCATGAAACAACAAGCAAATAAACATCGTAGTGAAAGAAGTTTTGAAGTAAGGGATTGGGTGTTTTTAAGCCTACAGCCATACAACCAGATGTCCCTCAAGCAAGCCAAGAAGGATAATAAATTATCACCAAAGTACTATGGCCCTTATAAGGTGTTGCAAAAGATTGGTACTATGGAATACAAATTGGAGTTGTCTGCATCTTCATGAGTACACCCAGTTTTCCATGTTTCATGCTTAAAGAAGGTTATAGGTGACAAGATACCAATTCAAACTATATTGCCAGAACTTGACGAGGAAGGAAAAATCATATTGGTGCCTGAAGCCATCACTGACACAAGAATTCGCCAGCTGAGGAATAGATCCATTTCAGAGTATCTCATTAAATCGAGGAAACTATCAGCTAAAGATTCCACTTGGGAAGATGATTCTTTTATACAGAAGCATCCATAATTACTCAAGCGTTGCGGACAACACTTGTCTCAAGGGGAGGGGCATGTTAATCCCTAATATTGGCTCATTACCCATTAATTGGGGTATATTATATTAGTAATGTTATTTTATTTATGTCGGCTTTAGGCCATTAGTTGCAATTATACCTCCTAGTCTACTATATATACGAAGGAGACATTTTCATTTTGAATCATCTTGTACTTGAACATTTAAGTGGGGTAAAAGGAGGTTGCCCCCTCAAAGAGGATTATTATCTGAAATTATCTCTTTTTCAAGGCGTTGAGTACTTTTTCTGAGGTCTTTCTATGCTATATTGGTATTTGGTTCTTAACGATGTCCTAAATGATAAGAACGTAGAAAATTATGAAGTTTCATTAGAACCAATGCATCAGTCATCTCAGTTTCTACAGGATCCAATAACTGATGTTTTGGATGATCTGCGTAGTCAAGGTCCTGTTCCATTATCTAACTATGAGCTTAAAATCATTTATGATAAAAACTTGATCAGGCAACTGGCTTCATTGTCTTGTTTAGTAGAAGTCTCATTACAAAACTCTTATAAAAAATTGCAGTTAAATCAAAAGTTGTATGATGATATAGATAGCATATGTGCAATACCCAATTATGAACTTGATTTTGCTGAATACTTTGAACACCAAAAAATAGATCATGTTTATCATGATCCCATAGCTATCTACATAAAGGTGTTTTTCACTTCAGAATTCTGATCGATTTCCAGTGCTTCTTTTGTTTTTTATGGTTCCAAAGCTCTCTGTTGTGAAGATCAAAATGAAAATCAGTTTCTAGTGCCCTTACAAGATCTAGTTCTAAGTTTTGTTTAAAATAGTGAAAGAACTGAGTTATTGGATCAACTATTGGATTGGATTCATTGGCATTTTTCCATTACCTAATTGAGCAGTAATTTTAGCAGATTAGGGTAGGAGTGTGTGAATAACATCAACTTGGTGAGCATTTCTTTTAGCAAGTTTTTAATTTGATTTTCAGTTTGGTTTCATTTTTCATTTTTAGAGTACAATTCATATTTAAGAGTGAATTTGACTCAGTTAAGGTTTGGAGTAGATTGTCAATTGATTTTCAGTCACAGAGGTTTCATGACAGAGCAAGTTGCAGGTTTTGGGATCAACCCAATGAACAAGGCTACTTAGTCTACAGTGTTCTTGATAACTCACAGGGAGGATTCCATCCCCAATTGGAGCCACTGTTAGAGTCCTATAATTATAGGTTACCTGTTTATGCATTTATCCATTTTGGAAGTTTGTTGGTAATGTTTATCCATTTGGTAAAGTTTGTTGATCTAAGCAGTCAATTATCTTTGTAAATCTTATGACCAAAACATAGTTTGGATATCTAGGATATTTTTTGCATGTAAATTTGTTTTAGAGCATATTTGTAGGTGTTTTTATGGGAAAGTGCTCAAAAGAATTGCTTCATACTGACACCTAGCTCTAAATATTTGAAAAAAAAATATTTTTCTAGAGGTTTATGACACGCATATTGCTTTAAACTAAAGTCAAAAAGGTTGACATGGAAATGCTTAGTCCTCATGCTAGTCTCCATCGACGGAATCCATCACTTCCATGGTCAATGGTCCTCAATGATTTTTGGACCCCCCCCCGGACCTTTCTACCTTTAACGATTGGGGTGTCTAAAAATTGCTTTTCCCTTGCATCAGTCCCACCTAATGTGGTGCCATCCTCAGCATTTCAGACCCCCCCCTCTGAAATCTGCCTAAACCACCACCCGATACCGCCACTCCCCCGCCTACACTCCTCCTCTCTTTACTCAATGCCTTCCCTTCACTCACCCTATCGCTCACCATTCTCGCATGTTCATACCCCTCACCTCCTACATTTTCTCCTCCTCTCACCACATGCCACCTGCATTACATACTCTCGATACCTCTCACCACATGCCACCTATATTCCATACTCCCAATACCTCTCACCCATCGCATCTACTTCCCCCCTCTCAATGCACATCACCTTATCATCGCTACATCCCACACTTGTCTCCACAGGCCATCTAGCTTTCCACCTACACTCCTTCTCTCCTTACACCACACTTTTCACCGTGTCATCCTATTCGTAACCACTCACACCTTCCCACATGACCGTTGACCATCAATTGTCCCATAATGAGCCCACACTAAGCTAATTTGTCAAATTACCAGACCCATCAGCCACCTTCAACTACAACATAATTCCCAGTAAATTTATTCAAAAGTACAGATGGAAAAGAAACCAATATGAAAATAGTAAGCAGATTCTATGGATTAAAAGACACATGGCATGAAGACACCTGGAAGCGGAAGATCAGCAGTCAATCACCGATTCCATATTCTAATGCACAATTTTGCAAAAGTAGCCACTGTCACCAATAAAGACCAGCAGCTAAGCAAAAGTCAAAGACAGATCATCAACAACCTCCATCAAATCACCAGGCAGTTCCAGGATCTAAGCAGAATTCATCTACAAGCTCCAACATTTGAGTCACTTGGAATTTTTTTAAATAGTGATTGCATATAAAGTTTATTTTTAGTCAATCAAATCAAGCACCAGAAATATGATCAGAAAATTCCTTCATTTTTGTGATTATAGATACAACTAGATTAGATATATCTTCCTCATTTATGATAGAATCTTTGTAATAAGTTTATAAATACTTCTCATTTTGAATTATGAAAAAAAACATTAGTAAGAAGGAAGATGATCATTCAATGTAAAGTAGTTCACTGAGGTCAAGGGACCTTTTGCAGTAATACAAGACAATATGTTCATGATTCATGTGCCATATCTATGTATTGAAGTGCCTCTTTTGTGATATGTTTTTTTCTTTACATATTGGTTTCTTTCTTAATTATCTTACAGAAAGTTGCAGAACAGAATTTGTTGAAAGATACACTCTGATTCTGACTGTAAGTAATTTAAGTTTTTTCCTATGATATTTAGTGGAAGAATTATTAATTTCTCTGTTGCTCAATTGATCCTATCTCTTTCCTCCTATTTCATTTCATCCAAAATTACTAGATTCAGTAGTATGTATACCTTTCCATGTTTCACTTGAGCTTGATGTTTCTGCAAATTGATCATCCCAAGACTCTTTGACTCCATTTCCCAATGGCCTTCCCTTGATGTTTCAACCAAAATTTCATCAACCAAACCTTGTACTATCATAACTAGCCTAAAATTCCCAGCAAACAAAGCTAAATGTTATAGAGAGATCCCTCTCTGAGTCTAAGAGGGTTATATCCTAGACTCCAAAGTGGTTTTGTGGTTACCTCTGTCAACTTCTTCCTCATCCTAAGAAATTACAAAGTTCTAACACATAGTATACAAGATTTTCCACATAATCTAAAAAACATGAAGTGGTGCCACATCTGTGAAGCTTTTGATCACCGAACATATGAATTCCATCTAAACACCCGCAATCAGAATAATATAACAATCTTCCACACAAAAACTACCAATCAAGAAAATAACTATGGTTGAAGAGATGATTAATTCAGTGGTTGTGGTAGAGGCCAAGGAGGTTGACATGGATTTGGTGGTCGAGGGTGAGGTCATGGACAACCATATTGTTTTAATTGTTGGAAAAATGATCATGACAACACATACTAGCCTATAAAACACATAATTTATCTGAGATTTTGCAAAATACACGACATTGAAGATCATTCTTTATAAGACTGTCTGATAGTACTCGAAAAAATCATGCTAAGGAAAAATGTAAATTTACTACATGCAGTATCCAAGAAAGAGGTGAGTAATTCAAAAAACTTGCATATTGTTACAAGGTTGGGCGCAGGATGAGATATTTACACTTCACCACAAAATTACCAAAGACAAAAGGCTAATAACTTCCCTAACCCAGATAAAGAATAGAAAATCATGAGAGAATCCCTTAAATTCTTGAAGAATTCCACAGAAGATCAACAAAACCCAAGAAGTCAAAATGAAGACACCATCCAATAATTTTTACAACTCCTCAAAAACAAAAATTCGATAGGTAGGTTGTTGGATCTACTCAACATATTGCAAGAATACAAAGATGGTCAGAAACTGACCAAGGATGCAAATCGCCTCTCGTATAACAGCAAAGATTACGATCCATGAGTCGAATTGGGGATTGAGAGAATGATGGTCAATCAGGTGTTCATTGATTTTGGTTCACTAGTCAATATTGTACGTTGAGAAACATGGGTAGAAGTGGTCCGACACAACCTAGCACCTACAATGAATTATCTTAAGTTAGTCGATCAAATATTAATAGAACCAATTGGAATATTGAGAAATGTCAACACTGAAATTATGGGAATATCAACTTCGGTCAACTTCGAAGTGATTGACCTTGTCAAAGGTATGCCAACATATGCATCTCTTGTTGATCAACCATGGGGTTGACGAATGAAAGCAACTATCTCCCTGGAAAGAGACAGAATTAAATTCAAAGGAAGCGGGAGAAAAATAATTATTCCCCTACATCCAAAGGAAGGAAAACCATGGATGGAGTCATGGGATGAAGATCAAGAAGTCATATTCCTATATCAGATAAAAAATGAACAAAATTATTATATAGAACTGACTGTAGAAGGATAAATTTTGAGAGAATCTCCCATGTTGGTTGGGCATAATTCCAACTCCTCCTTATACAACTAAAAAATTGAAAATTGCGAAGAACACATGAACGATTGTTGGTCTATTGAAATTATTCCAAACAAATATATTAAGACATGTTACTCAATCCAGGATGTACCAAAAGTATACGAAAGTTTAACTCGAAAAACTCCCACTCTTATACTGGCTGATAATCAAGAAAGAAAACCCTTACGATATAGCAAGTTGTATGCCCCTTCTACCCATGTCAAAGAAGTGGAAAAGTCCATAAGATATCAAGGGAGGACATGGAGCCTTGTGGAAACTTTCATAGGCCAAGATTCAAGATGGTGGGAAACACATTCCCCCCCATTACAAACATCGACGAGTGTGTCTACATACTTCGTTGAAATATTTAGAGACAATAAATTATCCAAAGATGCAGATATTCCCACATTCCAACTTGGCTACAACCTAGTAGAACACATTCAACATTGCAAAAGAAAGTGGCAAAAAATAGGATATAAGGATGAAAGTGTATGGCCCCGTATATTTCCAAGTACATACGACATACCAAACAAATGGTATAAGATTGAATAAGTCGACGGCCATACATCAAGCTAGGTTGAAATTAAAGAAAATGTTATACAAGACTTTGAATTCAATATAGAAGAAGAACACTTGAAAGATGCAACACAACAAATAAAAAGATTTCTATAAAATCCTTCACCAGCTACACAGAAAGAAAAATAAAATATATCGGTCGACAGAGGATCGACATCGACTTGCAATTTTGTGTTGGTAGAAAAAAAAAAATCTCGACTACACGAAGGATTGACATGCAGATTATAAAATGGCCAAGACAAAAACATAGCTTCCAATGGAATAAATACCACCCAGCACTGCAGAATCATGTGAAGTTTGTATTAAGTATAGTCACAGAACAAAAATAAGACTAGGTGTTGGCGTCAGAAGTCACTTCTGGATTGTAGCAGGAGTAAGCCTGATGCCCATCAGTTTATGTCACTATTTGTTGTTAAAGGGTGATGAATGGAAGTAAACTCAAAACAATATTGTTCTAACTTGGAAACTAGGCCAGGCATGCACAAGCAGATGAGGTCTTGGTCTCACTTCAAGCAGTAAGTTGTAATAAGGGTGAGTAGGAGGAAGACTTCTGTGAGGAAATGCGAAGGCCTACTATAGGCATCGAGCTTCTAACAGTCTGTAGAAGAAAAACTTGAACACAAGAACCTCATATATTTAATATGCAGAAACACTAAAAGAACATAACAGCGTTATAATAAATCCTTTATCATAACACAGCCACAATGATTCATGTGAATCAGTCAATCATGAACCATTTTAGTATGAGATCGAAACCAGATGAAAAAGAGAACTGCCTTACATTAAACAAGAAAATTGCATATGCAAATACAAAGCCATGAAAACCAGTGCTTCATTAAAACATTACAGTCGGAAGCTCTGCTCTACCATCCATCTGTTACAAAAATACAAAAACTGAGTATATATACTCAGAGAAATACGCCACTTTGGCAGCAGGAAGGTAGTTGAGACATTAAAATCCAACTTGGCGTGTGCAGGCTCCTCTGATCAGACGAGGACATCAAATCGGCATGGATTTTTTAGGAAAACCTGCACACATGAATATCTTGGGAAGACTTCCTGCTAGAACCTCCATTCCTTACATTCATGGCTTGAGCTGAGGTTTCAGCTACCTGCTCAATTTTCATTAATTCCTTCCCTCCATGGCAGGTGGCCGAGACTTCGAACACAAGGGACGACCACACGCTTGCTTCCCAGGGCTCATAGGATAGCCTCCTTTTTATTTGGGCTCCACCCTCAATGTAACCTATGGCCATGACCTGGCGCCTCCCTCCAGAGGCACTTCGACACTTCTCCTTTCAGGAGATTCCACTATTCTAGTGTCTAGGATCCTCGGTAACTAAAACTATGAAACAACCCTCCATATTGGCAGTTGGATCTGGCTTCAAAATCAATGGACACGATCCATTTTCCCTTGAACACATTGGCTCTGTGCCCCTCATCTGCTTTGTCCCCACTCCACATGACCCTGTGTTATGACTGTGGGCCCGCACCCAAAGGTTCCTTCGCATCTCACATATCGTGGATGGGAGGGAGTTGACCCTTGTATTTCAAAGTCATGATAGGTGAGATAGCAACCATACTCAATCATGTGCCATGCATCCCTTGGTTGGATGGCTGAGATCCTCCCTTGATCAATGGTCGTGATCACTCGTCCCTCAATGAGCATTTAAACTCAACCGGCCCACACTTTATCCCTGCTACCTTGTGACCAGGCGCTAGGACCATGGGCCCACACCCAAAGGTGCCTTTGCATTTCACGATTTCGGTGATGGAAGGTACTCAAACCCTATCTTTCAAAGTCATGATAGGCGAAATAGAGACCAGACTTAATCGTGCACCACGCGTCCTTCAAGACTAACAGTCCTGATCCTTTTAGGGATTCTCCCACTAGGAGTTCTTGCTCCCCTTCCTCCAACCGCCTTTCCATACGACCTTGTGCTATGACCATGGACCCACACCCAAAGGTGCCTTCACATATCACATATCATGGATGGAAGGGATTCGACCCTTGTATTTCAAATTCACGATAGTCGAGATGGCGACCAGACTTAATCAGGTGCCACGTGTCCTGACTAGATCGGACGACCACGATCATTTCATGACTTTGGCCCTAAGGGATGAGCCCATGTGATAAACCTCATGAAACTCTATGGCTCTGGCTTACCCGATGACTGTTGAGCTGCCCCATCGATGGATCCTCACCGCTGGAAAAAAAAATGCCCGCTCGTTTGATTTTAAGCCCGAAATGGACTTCTTTTGTGTGTTGCGTTTGATGCTCATGAATGCGGCCTTTGAATAAAACACATTTGATGGGTTTTTAAAACCCATTTATTTTCATTTTACATCAAGGGCCTGAAATCAGAGAGAAACACCCCCCTTGCAAGAATTGGTGCTAACATTAGGCTCCATGGGGGATAGAGTCGTCCCTGCGATGCTCTAAGAACTTCTTGCAGTTTCAGTGCCTTGTTGTTGGGCTATGGAGTCATTTATTGAGCCAAAAATAAATAGAAAAACAATATTTACAAAAACAGAGGAGTTTTCTAAGGCTCAAACAAAACATTTCTTCAGGAAATGCCCATTTACTGGGCCGTTAAAAACTTCTTCACCCTCCAAATCTTGCAACCTGTACGTGTTATTTAAGAATACTTCAGAGATTTTGAAGGGCCCAATCCAGAGGGCATAAAACTTGTTGTGTTTTCCCCTATCCTTCCTGGGTGTATCCCACTTAAGCACCAAATCTCCTAGCTCGAATTCCTACTTCCTGACCTTCCTGTCAAAGGCCTGCTTGATCTTTTGCTGATGACTATGAGTTATGTCCATTAACTTCTCCCTGATCTGTTGCACTTCCACCACTTGATGAATTATTCTGACCATATGGTCTAGCTCTCCTTCATGATCTTGAAATAATTTTGCTACAGGTAAAGCAAGCTGAGTGGGAAACACAACCTCTATCCCATAAAAAAGTTGAAAAGGTGAGGTGCCCAGGGAATTTTTATTTGTCACTCAATCGGCCCATAGAAAGAATTTAAGCTTTGAATCCCAGGCCCTCTTATTGTCTTCCAATAATCTGTTAATGAGTTTGATTAGACTTTTATTGGAAAATTATGCCAGTCCATTTCCTTGAGGATAATAGGGAGTGGAGCGAATTAGTGAAATCTTGAACTACTCACGGAACTTAACCAGAGGATGAGACTTGAAAGAAGCAGCATTATCAATGAAAATTCTACTGGGACAGCCAAATCTAGCTATGATATCCTCCAGGAAGCTGATAATTACCTTGTGTGAAGCACTCCTGGTGGGGGCAGCTTCTATCCACTTGGTGAAATAGTCTATTAGAGTTAGAATCCATCTGTGTTGGCCACTTGAAGGAGGATGAATTTCTCCAATGAAGTCCAACCCCCACTGTTGAAACTATGTTGAAGATACTACGGGCTTTAGTGGCAGAGATTTGAGCTGCTTCTTTCCTGAGAACCTTTGGCATTTGATGAAAGCTTTGACTTCTCTGCAGACATCAGTGAATAAGGTGGGCTAGCAGTACCCATCCCTGAGAATTTTGTGAGTTGTGGTCTTCCAGAAATGATTCCCTCCACAAAGGTTGTTATGGAAATCAAACATAACTTTCTGGGCTTCCTGTGGGTTCAGACACCTCAGAAACAACCCTAGAGGGTCTCTCCAGTACAAGACTTGGTCAATAAGGCAATATTTGACCTCCTTGAGATTTAAATCTCTTTCCTTTCTTTTTCCCATTCCATCAGGAGGCTTCAACTCTTGCAGAAAGTACAAAATGTCTCTGTACCAGGTGCATTCTGCTAGTGATAAGCCACCCTGAGTGATTTTGTTGGACGACACAGCTTGCTGATTTTCTGAGCAAGCATTGATGAAGATAACCCCCAAGGCCTTGCAATTGGATTCAGCCAGCAGCTTGGCTAAACCCTGCCCTTTAACCAAATTGGTGGGCTTTATCTCTAGGTCAAACTCAAGGATCTTGGAAATCCATTTACCTCTTCTCCCATCTATGTCAAGTTGTATAAGGATGTCTTTCACAGAGGTTGAAGGAACGTATGCAGTCACTCTTGAGTGCAAGACATAGACTCTAAAAGATTTGAGATATTTCACTAAGTCATAGGCCTATTTCTCCATGATCGCATACTTGATTTATGCATCTCTTAATGCCTTAATGAAGAAGGAAATGGGTTTCTCTCACCCTTGCTCATTTTTCTGCAATAAGACCGTTGCTACTGTATCAAAAGAAGCAAAAGAAAAAACTAGGAAAACCTTGGAATAATCAGGACTGATCAGCACAGGTGCCTCAGTCAATGCCCTTTTTATTTGGACAAAATATTCCTTGGGTTCAACAATCCATTTTACTTCATTTCCCTTTCTGAGCATGGCTGTGATGTGTTTCACCAACTCAGCAAAATTTGAGACGAACCTCCTCAGAAAGTTAATATTCCCTAAAAAAGCCTGGACTTCCTTTCTAGACCTAGGAAGTGACAGGGCCTGAATTGCCTCTACCCTGTTGGGATCAATTCTCACTCCTTCCACTGATACTATATGGCATAACAACTTCCCCTCCTTCATAGAGAACAAAGATTTCTTGGGATTTAAGGAAAGGCCAAACCTCCGGCATTTCAAGAAAACTTTCCTCAAGTGACAGCAGTGCTCTCTATCAGGCCTGGAGAAGACTGTGATGTCATCTAGATAGATCACCACAAACTGATCTTTCTCCCCGATGAAGGCTATGTCCATGGCTCGCTGAAATGTTTCTCCTGCATTCATTAATCCAAAAGTCATTTTGTCATACATGAATGTGCCCCAAGGAGTGGTGAAGGCTGTTTTTTTTCTGTCCTCAGGCATGAATGATATCTGATTATAGCCAGAAAAACCGTCAATCATGGATATCCTAGATGCATCAGTTACCCTCTACAATATTTGTTCCATGTTAGGCAAGGGATAGTTGTCTTTCTTTGAGCTCATGTTTAGGTTCCTGAAATCAACACAGAGCTTGAGTTCTCCACTTTTCTTCCTTACCGGGACCAAATTCGCCACCCACTCGGAATATCTCAAGGGGACAATGATTTGGGCATCCAATAACTTCTTCACTTCTCTCTCCATGACAGGAAACAACATGGGATTTATCTGTCTTAGCCTCTTCCTAAATGGCTTAGCCTCTTCCTTCAATGGGATCTTGTGTTCAATGAAAGATGTGTCATATGTATTGAGGTCTTCATAGGTCTTTGCAAACACATAATCAAATTCTCTTAATAACTCAGTATATTCGGCCCTCTATTCTTTGGTCAACTTAGGCTCCTCCTGACAACTTGACAAACTTAGGCTCCTCCTGTGTGCCGATGTTGCACTTCGTTGAATCAATATCTCCATTTGAAAACCTACCCTTTACTGCCACATCATTCCCATCAAACAGTCTTTCTAAATGGACTAGTCCCTTCAGAATGTGATTGTTAGGTGGATGAATAATATGGTGATTAGCAATTTTATTTAAAAATACCTCAGGGTGAGGGTGACTTTCGAGATTGGGACCCTGATCAATGTGCAATGCAGAAAATTCATCGACAGAATGAAGAAATTTTTTGATTTCAAGATCATATTCGAATACCTTCTAATGCTTGATATTTTCTGGTATAGATGGCCTATATCTTATCTCAACATCATATTTGATCTTAGGCAGTAGAGAGATCTTGAACAGACTAGCTGAGACAGCTAAGGAATCAGCCAAAGTATTTTCCTCTCTTGTAATAAAATAAATGTTGAAAGATGAGAAGAAATTATCAATCAGGTCCCACACCTCATTTTTGTAACTCCTGAGTCGAGGATGCTTAGCCCGATAAGAATTTCTGACTTGCTGGATTATCAACTCAGCATCTTCGAACACTTCCACCCCCTCAATTCCCATTTCTTTTGTAGCCCTTAAACCCAGAACAAGAGCTTCATATTCCGCCACATTATTGGTATCTTCAAATTCTAGCTTGTATGGCAGGGGTATGGTTTCCTGACAAGGCGACACAAAAACCACTCTAGCGCCAACACCTTCACTAGAAGAAGCTCCATCGAAAAACATCTTCCAAATAGAGGTGGTTAGAGGAGGTATCTCGTGATTAAAAATGGGTTGCTTTCTGATTTGAAAAGGGGCTTCAGGAGTATCAGTGATCTGTAATAAACTAGACCCCAAATCAGTGTCAAGTGCAAAGATAGGATGATTGGTGGGGTCTGCTTCATCACTAACAATGTAGGCTAGTTGAGCTTCTCTGTACAACCTCCTATGTTCCCCTCCAAAGACTAGAATGGTGGCATATGTGAGATCCATCTATAATGTTCCTCCAAGTTTTTTAATCCAAGATCTTGACAACAGCATGTCGAACTTGGGGGGGGACATCAGATACTACAATGTCCATGACCACACTCTTCATTGGCAGCCGAAATAAAGAGACCACCAAGTCTTTGATGACTCCAAGGCATTTCACCCTCCTTGAATCAAAAGAGTACAAATCATGGTAATCCTTTGTCACTTCCAGTCCCAATTCTTCCATGACTATTTTGCGCATAAGGTTGTGGGAAGCTCTTGAATCCATGAGGCAATTATGCAGCACCTTATCATGTATGTTCATGGATGTGTAGAAGGGAGGGGATGAATCATATATGTCTTCTACGATGGGACCTAGGACGAATAAATCCTGGGGGGATAAATCCTGAGGCTTCTGAGGGCTTTATTTCAGCGGGGATCTTATTGTACATTTTATTGAATCTCTTGGAGACGTCAGAGACAGACTCCCCTTCCTTTCTCTTCAAAGACCCAAACTCTATCATGTAATACATGAATTCTTTTTTGTCTCCCCACTGTCTCAAAAAGGCATTATCCAAAGCCTCAATCCCATCGATAGATCCAGGAGGCAGGGCCCTAAATAAATTTCTAGCCTCACCTTCAAGGCTATGGACAAAAATACTCATCCATACGTCTGCATGCATGATAACATGATCATATGTAAAACTATAAAAGGCTTCAAGGTGTTCTTCTGCAGCTATGTCCCGTTCACATGTAAACTTGGGCAACTGATTAAGGTAGCCATCTGTTGGAAGGGCATTGAGAGGTTGAGGTAACAAAAGGGGAGCATACCTACCAGCTATTATAGCCTCCATTCTGGTCATGGGGGGATTTTCTCCTGCCATAGGGATATTAGGTGGAGGAGAACTCGGAGGAGAAGGAGCTCGAACAGGGGATACTGGAAATGAGCTTCCAGGTGGAAGAGGGAACAATGGGGGATTCAGAGAGAAGGCTAAGGGGCTTGAGTTGGTAGATTCTTCTCTCTATGCAGTAGTAGCAACAGTAATAAGAGGAGGGGTGGTAAAGAAAGGAGTGGGGAAATATTTTGTGGTCCTGGGTCTACGCCAAGGTACAGCTTCATGGGAGAGGGGAGTGACAAGGATTCCTCCCTCCAATCCCAGACCAGGAGGGGAAAACTCAGCAGGAACACTTCTGAAATTCGGGAAATGGGAAACTTCAAAAAAAGGTCTGCTAAGAAGCTGAGAAGAAGAGAATGGAGTTTCTACAGAAGGAGATGGAAAATTACTTGGTTCAGCGGTGGAAGTTTCTCCTTCAGAGGCCTTTCCTTTTCTGATAATCACCTCCGGATCAACTTCAGGTGTAGCTAGAGGCAGCTGTGGATGGGACCGCTTGTGTCTACCTCTGGAAGCCACAACTAAAATAGCAGGTTCACCATAGTGGAGTCATAAAAATGAAGTCTCTAGGTGCACAGTAGAAATCTCGTAGGGCTCTCATGCCTGATGCACCTTCAGAATTAGAGGCTCGATGTCATTCAATCCCAGGGAAAATTTTCAACTTCGTCCCCGGCAACAGTGCCAGAAATGTTGGCGTTAGAAGTCACTCTTGGACTGCAGTAGGAGTAAGCCAGATGCCCATCAGTTTATGTCACTATATGTTCATAAAGGGTGATGAATGGAAGTAAACTCAGAACAATATCATTCTAACTCAGAAACTAGGCCAAGCATGCACAAGTAGATGAGGTCTTGGTTTAACTTCAGACAGTAATTTGTAATAAGGGTGAGTAGGAGGAAGACTTCTGTGAGGAAATGTGAAGGCCTGCTATAGGCATCGAGCTTCTAACAGCCTGTAGAAGAAAAATTTGAACACAAGAACCTCTTATATTCAAGATGCAGAAACACTAAAAGAACATAACAGCGTTATAATAAATCCTTTATCATAACACAGCCACAACGATTCATCTGAATTAGTCAATCATGAACCCTTTTAGTATGATATTGAAACCAGATGAAAAAGAGATATGCCTTACATTAAACAAGAAAATTTCATATGCATATACAAAGCCAGGAAAACTAGTGCTTCATTAAAACATTACAGTCGGGAGCTCTGCTCTACCATCCATCCTTTACAAAAATACAAAAAATAAGTATATATACTCAGAGAAATATGCCCCTTTGGAAGCAGGAAGGTAGTTGAGACATTAAAATCCAACTTAGCGTGTGCAGGTTCCTCTGATCAGACGAGGACATCAGATCGACATGGCTCTTTTAGGAAAACCTGCACACAGGACGATCTTAGGCAGACTGCCTGTCAAAACCTCCATGCCTTACATTCATGGCTTGAGCTGAGGTTTCAGCTACCTGCTCAATTTTCATTAATTGCCTTCCTCCACGGTGGGTGGCCGAGACTTCAAGCACAAGGGACGACCAGGCACTTGCTTCCCAGGGCTCAGAGGCTATCCTCCTTTTTATTCGGGCTTCGCCCTTAATGTAACCCATGGCCATGACCTGGCCCCTCTCTCCAGAGGTGCTTCGACACTTCTCCTTTCAAGAGATTCCACTATTCTAGCATCCAGGATCCTCGGTAACTAAAACTGCGTAATGACCCTCCATATCAACGGTTGGATCTGGCTTCAAAATCAATGGACACAATCCATTTTCCCTTGAACACATTGTCTCTGCGCCCCTCATCTTCTTTGTCCCCACTCCACATGACCCTGTGTTATGACCATGGGCCCACACCCAAAGGCGCCTTTGCATCTCGTGTATTGTGGATGTGAGGGAGTCGACCCTTGTATTTCAAAGTCACGATAGGCAAGATAGAGACCAGACTAAATCATGTGCCATGCATCCCTTGGTTGGATGGCTGAGATCCTCCCTTGATCAACGTCTGTGATCACTCATCACTCAATGAGCGTTTAAACTCAATCAGCCCCCACTTTAGCCCTACTACCTTGCGATCGGGTGCCAGGACCGTGGGCCCGCACCCAAAGGCGCCTTTTCATTTCACGATTCCAATGATGGAAGGGAGTCAACCCCTGTCTTTCAAAGTCATGATAGGATAAATAGTGACCAGACTCAATCGTGCGCCACACGTCCTTCAAGACTAATGGTCTCGATCCTTTCGGGGATTCTCCCACCAGGAGTTCTCTCTCCCCTTCCTCCAACCACCTTTCCATACGACCTTGTGCTATGACCGTGGGCCCGCACCCAAAGGCGCCTTCGCATATTGTGTATCGTAGATGGAAGGGAGTTAACCCTTGTATTTCAAAGTCGTGATAGCTGATATGGCGACCGCACTTAATCAGGCGCCACGTGTCTTGATAGGATCAGATGACCATGATCATTTCATGACTTTGTCCCTAAGGGATGAGCCCATGCACTAAACCTTGTGCAACTCTGTGGCTCTGGCTTACTCGATGATCATTGATCTTCTCCATCGATGGATCCTCGCCGTTGAAAACAAAAATGCCCGCTTGTTTGATTTTAAGCCCGAAATGGACTTATTTTGTGTGTTTCACTTGACGCTCATGAATGTGGCCTTTGAATAAAACACATTTGATGGGTTTTTAAAACCCATTTATTCACATTTTACATCAAGGGCCGGAAATCGGAGAGAAACACCCCCCCTGTAAGAATTGGTGCTAACACCAGGAACAACCCGACTTCCCAAATGTTTTTACAAAAATTGAAGAAGGAGAACGCCACCTCGATGAAGCTAAGTCACCAAAATGGATGGATGTGGGAATAAAAACAAAGGAATTCAACATATCAAATGATGATAGACAAAAATATTGGTCATGGATCCTAACCATCTTCTTGTTTCATAGGTATTTGTTTTTAGCTGTGTTTATACCCCTCCATGCATAGGGGGTTGAAAGAAGGGCTTTCCCCACAACGCGGGGTCCAGGGGGCTCATACCCCCGGTTGGTGGTTTCGAGGGAAAGCATGCCCCCAGTGGGGGTTCGAGGGATAGTGTTCCCCGATGAGGGTTCGGGGGCGAAGCCCCCGAAGGAAAATTTTCCTTTTAAATGTATATTGTAATTTCATAGTAAATATGGACTGTTCATTATAAGGTTGCATAACTGATGATATAAGTTATGTTAGGGTTTTTTCCCTTGAAGGAAACCCTCTTTTATGAGGGAAATGTATTTTGGATATGTATCATTTTGAATATTCTATTCTGAGAGAGGATAATGTGAGAGACAGAAGAGGAGGTTATAGTGAGTGTATTGTAGGTTGTATCCCTTAATTTGTTGGATAATAATAAAGGAAGGATCTGGCAATTTCTTTGGTGTACATAGCCCAAACTGGGTGAACCACGTATATTTATGTCTCTATTGTATTGTGTATATTATTTGTTTTATTTCCACATTTGTATTATTTTTATTCCTCCATGATCTTCTTTTTCTAACAACTAGTATCATAGCGAAAGGTAACTCGCAGGAAAAGAGGGTTCCTCGTTCGATTGGGAGCAATGACAGAAGATGGAAAGTTTAGGGTCGAGAAATTTAAATGACAAAACTACCAATTATAGAATATGCATGTGGAAGATTATTTATATCATAAGGATATATTCCTACCATTGGGTGGAATAGCAAAGAAGTCGACAACCATGAAGAACGAAGAATGGGAGGTTCTTTACAGAAAGGCATGAATAACGATATGGCTGAGCCTAGAAGCGTCAGTGGCTTTCAATATTTAGAAAGAAAATACAATGAAGGAGATGATGGATGCATTGGATAAATTGTATGAAAAAACCTCGATGTCCAATAAGGTATTTCTAATGAAGAGATTATTTAGTATGAAGATGTCAAAAGGTGGGTCTGTTGCGAATCATTTAAATGAATTTAATACAGTTACTAGTCATCTAAGTTATGTAAGAGTGGAATTTGATGATGAGGTCAAGGATATTCTAATCTTGTGATCATTACTATAAACATGGAACGGCTTGGTCATGGTTGTAAGTAAATCTATCTTTGGTTCAAACACTTTAAAATTTGATGATGTTGTTGGTGTTATCCTTAATGAGAAAATGTGATGGAAAAGCATAGGTGATACATCAAGTAATGTATTAAAAATGCATAATAGGGGAAGACAAAATAATAGAGGTAAGGGCTTAGGGAACCATGGGAATTCTAGGAAGGGTATATCTAAATCCATACTGGGAAAGATAGAGTGTTGTAATTGTTGGAAGAAAGGACATTTGAAGAAAGACTACAGAGCTCAAAAGAAACAAAGAGATGGAGAACATGAGAAAAATCAGGGAG
>ML811145.1:29102-49227 GCA_009831015.1 Picea engelmannii | reverse complement strand
GAGTTAGATCTCTTAGAGTCAAAAAATAAAAGAGGAGTGAAAGGTTAGAGCTTGTGCATACATATGTATGGGGACCAGTTCAGGTATCATCTCTTGGTGACTCTCGTTATTATGTTACTTTTATCGATGATGCAACTAGGAAAACTTGGGTTTATTGCATTCGACAAAATCTGATTTTTTTTATACTTTTAAGAAATGGAGAGATTTGGTTGAGAATGAGATAGGAAAAAGGTTGAAGTGTCTCACATCATATAATGGAGGTGAATATTGTAGCAAGGATCTTGATGATTATTGCTCATACCGTGGGATTTGTAAAGAGAAGACAATTCCAGGAACACCACAAGAAAATGGTGTGTCAGAAAGGATGAATAGGACAATCATGGAGCATGCAACAAGTATGAGATTGCATCTTGGTTTTCCCTTACAGTTCTGGGAAGATGTTGTAGATAATTTATTTTACTTAATAAATAAAGGACTTTCAAGCTCTTTGGATGCTGGAATTCCATAGGAGGCATGGATAGGTAAAAAGGTAAACTATTCTTTTTTGAAGACTTTCGGTTGTGAAGCATTTTTCCATATTCATAAAGAAAATAGAAAAACGCTTGAGGAAAAATCCAAGAAGTGTACCTTTATTGGATACGGTGTTAATGATTTTGGTTATCTCCTATGGGATTATGAAAATCACAAAATCATTAGTAGTATAGATGTCCTATTCAATGAAAAGGTCATGTACAAAGATCAGTTGCAGAGAAAGAAACAGGAAAAAGAAAAAACAAAATACACAATGCTTGATGAGATCACTAATTCCAAAGGTACCAGAAAATAAAAATGTACAACAACGGGAGAAATAGGTACCTCAAACTCCTGCAAGTGTTGTTAGGATATCTACCATGTTAAGTAGACCCCCTGAACGATACTCTCCTTCATTGTATTATTTATTGTTGACTGATTCTGGTGAACCAAAATGTTATGAAGAGGCAATGTAGGTAGAAACTAAAACGAAGTGGGAGAAAGGCATGAAAGAGGAAATGGATTCCCTGGTAAATAACTAGACTTGGGACTTGGTTCAGTTTCATGCGGGAAAAAGAGCATTGCGGAATAAATGGGTTTACAAGTTGAAGGAAGAATATGGAGGAAAAAAGTAGTACAATGTTAGACTTGTTGTAAAGGGATTTGCACAAAAGAAAGGTATAGATTTTGATGAAATATTTTCTCCTGTTGTTAAAATGACTTCAATTAGGACTATTTTAAGTCTTTTGGTAGTAGAAGTTTTTCATATTGAATAGTTAGATGTAAAAACAACTTTTCTCCATGGGGATTTGGAGGAAGAGATTTGTATGTAGCATCCACAGGGGTATGAGGTCAAAGGGAAGCAAAATTTGGTATGCAAGTTGAAGAAGAGGTTGTATAGCCTAAATCAATCTCCAGGGAAGTGGTATTTGAAGTTTGATAGGTTTATGACAAAACAAGGTTATAGTAGATGTCATTCTAACACTGTGTTTATTTTAAAAGTCTAGAAAATGGAAGCTATATTATCTTGGTATTGTATGTAGATGACATGTTTGTTGCAGGGTATAATATGTAGGATATAAATGTGATCAAGAAGAAATTAGATAATTCATTTGTGATGAAGGATTTGGGTGTTGCAAAGAAAATCCTTGGTATGAGAATAACAAGAGACAGGAAAAATTGTAAATTGACATTGTCTTAGGGTGACTACATAGAGAAGGTGTTGGAGAGGTTTAGAATGCAGAATGAAAAAACAGTTAGTACATATTTGGCTATCCATTTCAAATTAACCAAAGAAATGTGTCCCAAAACACAAGAGGAGATAGAATACATGTCCAAGGTCCCTTATTCATGAGCAGTTGGTAGCTTGATGTATGTGATGGTTTGCACAAGACCAGATATTGCACATGTAGTGGGAGTTGTGAGTAGGTATATGAAAAATCCAAGTAAAGAACATTGGGAGGCATTAAAGTGGATTCTTAGGTATTTGAAAGGTATTGCTACTCATGCATTATGTTTTGGAGGTTCAGACATTGTTCTACAAGGATATGTTGAGTCAGATATGGTAGGTGATAAAGATAGTAGGAGGAGCACCATAGGGTATGTTTTTACTATAGGTGGAACAACAGTGAGTTGGATTTTGAAACTACAAAAGGTTGTTGCACTTTCAACAATAGAAGCAAAGTATGTTGTTGCTACAGAGGCTAGTAAAGAAATGACTTGGTTACAGAGGTTTATGGAGGAATTGGGAAATAAGCAGGAAAATAGTAGGTTGTACTGTGACAGTTGAGTTCATCTTGCAAAGAACTCATCCTTCCATTCAAATACTAAGAATATACAGCTCAGGTATCATTCCATACGATCAGTCTTGGAAGATGGACATTTGAAGTTGGAAAAGATACATACTAGCCAGATTCCTGTGGACATGCTAACAAAGAGAGTAACTAGGGAGAAACTGAGTTCCTTCTTAGTATCAGTTGGCCTTCAAGCATGAAGGTGAAGATGATTAATTTTCTAGGTCTAAGAAGGATCATAGTCTAGAAAATACAACAACGATGGAGTTGTTGAGATCAGTCTCCAAGTGGGATATTATTGGTTGTGGAGATTGATTATCTTCCTAATTCACAGGTCTTTGTTTTCAACCATGTTTATACCCCATGAAGACTGTACACCCCGACACGTGGGGGGGTTACAGGGGGGGATTTCCCCCCTTGTGGGTTCTGGGGGAAAGCAGTTCCCCGACGAGGGTTCAGGGGACAGTGTTCCCCGATGGTGGTTTAGGGATGAATCCCCCGAAGGAAAATTTTCCTTGTAAATGTATATTGTACTTTCATAGTAAATATGGACAGTTCATTAAAAGGTCGCAAATCTAATGGTAGAAGTTTTTTTAGGGTTTTTTTCCCTAGAAGGTAACCCTGTTTTATGAGGGAAATGTATTGTGCCTATGTATCATTGTGAATATTGTATTCTGAGAGAGGAGACTGTGAGAGAAAGAAGAGGAAGTTACAACGGGTGTGTTCTAGGTTGTATCCCTTCATTTTCTAGATAATAATAAAGGAAGGACCTGGAAATTTCTCTGGTGGATGTATCCCACACTCGATGAACCACATATATTTGTGTCTCTATTTTATTGTGTATCTTCTATGTTTTATTTCTGCATTTGTATTTTTTTTATTTCTCTATGATCCTATTTTTCTAACACAAAAATGGTAAGAATATGTGATTATTGTTCCGACAAGAAAACAACTGACATAGTCAATCTAATAAAAGAATATCAAGATTTTTTTGCACAGGACTACAAGTATTTGAAAGGACTTGTAGAGGAAATGGGTGAAATGAAGGTTGAACTTATTCCAGGAGAAAGACCAATCAAAAAATGACCATAGAAGTTAGTGCATAAATATAAACCTATCATTCAAAAAGAGATCGAAGGAATGCTACAAGGAGGAATTATTTATCCTATAGATAAGGAAGAATGGGAAAGACCCATGGTGGTGCAACGAAAGAAACATGATCCTAAAAAAAGGAGAATTTGTGTCGCTTTTCGGGGACTCAACAAATAGACTGTGAGAGATCCATTTCCCACCCCTTTTGCTAACAAACTTATTAATGAAGTCATTGTTCATGAATGCTATTAATTCTTTGATGGGTTCTCGGGATATAACCAAGTCCCAATAGAAAAAGAATATCAAGAAAAAAAACATTTGTGTCGGAATTTGGATATTTCTCTTACAAGGTAATTCCTTTTAGATTGACGAACGCACCAACAATTTTTTCGAGAATAGTGGTTAAATAATTTCAAGAGTATGTTTACAAAACCATGTCTATATAATTTTACAAATGGAGAATATATATTCTATTCAAAAATAACATACAATGGCTTTGAATTATGCTAGAAAGTTGCAGACAGATTCAACTATCATTAAACATTAGGAAAAACACATTTTCCACACCTATTGGAATCCTGCTAAGACATGTGGTATGTAAATATAGGGTAAAGGTCGACATGGATAAGATCAAGATTATCCTTGATCTAAAACCACCCATGAATTAAAAACAAAACAAAATTCTACTGGGTCATACTAGCTATTATAGGAAGTTTATACACCACTATTCAAACATCACCTTACCAATGGATGAGATTTTATGAAAATATGTTAAATTTAAATGGAGCCAAGACTAACAAGAATCCTTTGAAGTTTTAAAAAAAAAAATTGGTTTAAGCACCCATTCTCAAGTTTCCAGACTGGTCGAGAAAATGTCGAGTCAGTTTTATCTCACCCATACAATGACACAATGGATAATCCCAATGAGTATGCAAGCCAAAAATTGAATAAGGAAGAATAAAACTATTCAACTACGGAAAGGGAAGCCCTATCAATGATTTTTGCTCTATAAAATTTCTGTCACTATTTACTTACAAATCCCTTTACATTTTTTACAGACTATCAAGCATTGAAATGATTGGTCAATAAACCAGTTCATCAAGGCAATATTTGTCATTGGTTACTAATATTTTAGGAATTTGAGTTTGACGTAATCAAATGACCAGGGAAAAAGAATTTCCAACCTGATCACCTTTCACGACTAGAAACAGAAGAAGATCCGGCGGGCATTGACGATGACCTTCCAGATGCACACTTATTTAGATTTGAAGCTTTCCCTAAATATTTAGAATATATTTCCAATTTATTAGAAGAAGGAAAGGCCACGGAGGACCTCCCAACAAACAGAAAGAAATTTCTAGCCATGAAAATTGCACCATTCACAATCATTAATGGATACTTATACAAAATGGGAATGGATGATGTTTCAAGAATATGTGTGACAAAACATGAATGAGAGGATATCATCAATGAATCCCATCTAGGAGCAATTGAAAAACATTTTCAGGTTGACACAACAGCTAGAAAGGTACTACAAGAAGGCCTATGGTGGACGACTTTGCATAAAGACTGTTGATATCAAGTAAAAAAATGTGATAGTTGTCAGAGGCTTGGACAAAATTTGTGGAAAAATGAAATTCCACTAAATTAAATAAACTCTAATAAAGCTTTCAAAATTTGGGCTATCAACTTCATCGGGCCATTTCCATAGAGGGAAAGAAGAACCAGTGCCAAGTCCGTCATTACTGCAACCGCGTATGTGACCAAGTGGGTAGAAGCTGAGTCAGTTGAATCCTATACCAAAGAGATAGAAGATAAATTCATCTATGAGAACATAATTACAAGGTCTAGTTGTCCTCTGACACTAATCAGCGACCAAGGAACTCATTATTGGATTACTGAGAGGGGGGGTGAATCAATAATAGATAAATATAATCCTTTTTCACCATAAAATTCAAGTGTTATATCAATGTAGCATTATCATCCAATAGTTGCAGAGTAAATAAAAAATGAACAAATGAGAAATCACACACATACACAGTACACTAGTGGTTTACATGGAAACCCAAAGCGGGAGAAAACCACATAATGATTGTTCTTATATTTCTTTAAGAATTACATTCATTGGAAGCACCAACTTCCTTCATTTTCCAGCTGCAACTGGAAGGAGGCTCCAACCCCCTAGTTTCTCAAGATACAAACTGAGGGAAGCTCCAACTCCCCAATCCTCTAGCTACAACCCCCTATCTTCTCTGGCTACAACCACATGTACTTTCCCTTTCCAACCATCCTGGTTTATAACTAGAATGATGGAACCACTGTCACACTATCACTATGAGATATACTACTGTAAACCTGTAACAATCAACCTACACCAAACAACCTATACCAATAACCTGAACCATGCAACAACCATGCATCAACCTGTACCTCAACCTGTAATCAACTTGTACCATAAACAACTACATCAACCATGCACCAACCTATACCAAACAACCGGTAATCATCTTGTACCATAAACAAGTGCATCAACCATGCACCAACTTGTAACTCAATCTGTACCATGAATAAGTGCATCAACCATGCACCAAACATGTACTAGTAACCTGTCCAAGCAACCTATCACAACAACTTGTCTCATCAATATTATCAACCAAATCATATCTACTCACCAAGATCAATCACCAAGATAACTCTCAAAGATGTGCATCAACCAAGCATAACACAACAACTCATAATCATCACCAAGATCAATATGTGATTCTAATAATATACCAATACAAGTATGCTACATCATCCATAAACCATGTGTCAACAATACTACTAAAAAGTGCCTCCAACCATGTACCAAGTATGTACCAATCATGTATCAACTACGCATCAACTATACACCTCATGTATGTGCCAATTCATCAACTACTTGTCTTAACCATGTACCCAACATGTACTTCAACCAAAATCCCTCATCAATTTCATCATCCAAATATGATTTGTAACTCTATAATAGAATTGGCTTATATGATCACATACTTGCAAACCTTCCTTAACTTTAACAACAAGAGACTAGAATTTTCATCAAACTTTACTTTAGTCTCACGTGACTAGTTTTGGATTAGTCAACAACCCTAACTTGAAACAATCATAACTATGTACCTGTAATGAATAAAGATATGAAAATAGTCCACAATGTTCTTTAGTGTGTTTTATGCAATTCCTCTAGGTGTCACTACTTGGAACCTCTCAGAAAAGGAGTTGTAGAAAAAATGGCATACCTTGTTGAATTCTGGCTTATTCTAGAGAGTGAAATTGTATAGCGTGCCCCGCACAAAATGTTTGTTGTATGGATCTTAAAATCATACATAGAATCTAAAGACTATACTCTAACCAACACATTTTTTCTTATTGAATTTGGATATGTTATGAAGAAGTTATGACGTTTTTACCCGAAACACATGTTTTAGACTAGTTTCAGGACTAGCCACAAAACCTATTTTCCATGAATTGTAACTCCAAAAATGCAATGACCCACAATCTGAAATTCATACCACAACTACTTGGATATGTTTTCTCAATGGCCTCCCAATTTCATGGTATGAATCATTCTAGAAAAAAAATTATTGTGAAAATGGTGAGATGACCTATACATACCTTAGAAAGCATCATCAAAATAATTTATCCTCCCTTGAATTCCGGCCTTATTTACTTCCCCTTCCCTATGAAATTCAGCTTATATATCATTTGGTTACCTCAGCCACCTGTAGATATTCAATATTCTTAAGTGTGATTAAAATGAGAGAGCCTTGCCTCTTATTTATACTCTTCAAGTAGCATCCTTAGAAGCATATTCTAGGCCACTTTATCCACATAGCCACTTTGTCCACATAATCACCTATGTCAAACTTAGCCCAATTTTCCACTTGTCCATGTATCCAATAGTCACTTGACCACTTAACCCATTTTCCTCATTTTAGGGTTAACCTTCTTATAACCACTTTCCATAATTAGAAAGTTCTCCATTTACTTTATTATTTAAATAATCCTCCTTGACTTTNTCACTTCACTTTATTATTTAAATAATCCTCTTTGATTTTGTCACTTCACTTTATTATTTAAATAATCCTCTTTGACTATGTAACTTCACTTTATTATTTAAACAATCCTCTTTGACTTTGTCACTTCACTTTATTATTTAAATAATCATCTTTGACTTTATCACTTCGCTTTATTATTTAAATAATTTTTTCTTTGCAATCACTTTGACTTCTTTGACCTTTGGGGGTTTCAAGCCAATCATATGAGGGTCCTTCAACTTAGTAAGGTCATAAATCTCAAACCATGACTCGTGAGGAGTTATGTGGCATTCCACATACCACCGGAAATGGCATGACATGTACTATCCATATAGAATAGTCTTACCTACAAATATATAAAAAATCATACCATTATACATCAAACAAACTTGGGTCCATTACTCAAAACTTTGTGCTACCGGAATTATCTATCAGACTTTCTCCAAGGGTTGACATCAATCACTAAGGGTTTACATCAATCTACAATATCACTCTCCAATGGTTGACATCAATGACAACCAAAAATCCATACCAACTTTCCATCAACCTAAGCCAACTATCTGACAACTTTGTGAATGAAACAATTAAAGTTATACTGGAAAACAATTTAATTGACCATAGAAAAATGACATCTTATCACCCACAAGCAAATGGGGAATTTGAATCCTTTAATAAAACATTACATAAATGACTTACAAATATTTGCAGCATAAACCAAGATGATTGAAACAATAAGATTCATGCAATCCTTTGGGTGTATACATTAGCATTCAAAATATCAACTAGGAAAACTCTGTTAAAAGTAGTCTATGGCTAGGAAGCTATTATCCCCTTACAATTTTGGACCAATTTTGACAGAGTGGAAACTGTGGAAAATTTTGATGAGAGAAACAATATGGACGACTGACTATGCCAGCTAAACAAGTTGGAAGAAGAAATTTTAATAGTGATCCATCACCAAGAAGTTCAGAAGCAACAAAAAAAAGTGTGGCATGATCGTCGCATGAATAGAAAGGATATAAAAGAGGGAGACTTGGTCTTATTATATGACATTCACATAAAAGGCAAACCAGAAAATTGGAAACAGCATGGCTAGGGCCTTACACTGTGGAAGATATTCGATTGACTGGAGCGGTCCAACTTAGAACATTATTGGGACAACCATTTAAGAAAGTAATTAATGGTGCCCATTTAAAAAATAATCAAGTATAAAATAAAAAAAATTGTGTTGGAAAACTATAGCATGGATTTTCCAATAGGAACTGACAAAACCGACTAATCATACTTATGAGAAATGAACTCTACTTAAAATTAATAAAAAAAAAACAGTTAGAAAAAATAAGGTATAGAAAACCGAAAACATAAAGTATTTAAAGAACAACCATAATTCTAAAGGAAAGAATAAATAAAGGAAAATGGAGAGAGAAAGAAACCCTTGGTCAAGCCCGTAAAAAGTAGAAAAAGGTATTCTTGACATCCCACACCTTCGACCGACTTAAGACAGATACTTATAAGAAGAGAATCAAGTGAAATGATCATCTCGGGAGAAAGTGAGCGCAATTCAAGCGAGCGTAGATAATATGAGCACAGACCAAGAGAATATGAATCAAACTGGCATGACAAAAGATGGCATCATTCAAACTCAGCCAAATTTAGCAAAACAAACAAGAAAACAAACCATCACTGACATCAACTAAGTTAGTCTAGTAATAAATATGGCTCAAAAATAACCGTTAGTCGGACCATGTATAGACCATGTATCAATAGAGGAAACCTCGTCGGTTGGGTCCAAGACAATGTCAACCGAGAAAAACCGACATTGGCATAGACAAAGAATTTTATTTGGGACAAGTAAAATCCGACGAGAGCATTAATGATGGAAATGACTATTGTATAGTCATTTATACAACTGTCAAATACAACGATACTTGTGACATTCAACAACAAGATCTTTCAATTAATGGTCAACGTGACATAAATGAATACCAACCAAGCAATGATTTAAAATTCCACTTGCTTGACTCACTCATACCACCAATCTTTATGACAGAACAACAGAAAATACAAGAATAGTAGGATGCATTGAACCCAATGATCTCGGCACCAACTATAATTTTGGAAGAATCCTATGAATTTGTCTCATTCTTATTTTCACCTCCACAACTAAGTATAGAGTAGAGCGCACAGTCGACCGAACCCGTAAATTCAACAACTTTGCCTAAATCTAGAAACTAGGATCAACAAATGTCGAGGATGAGGGGTTAGGTCAAAATCACAACAGAAGGTTTAAGAACGAAGGAATTTTTTGATAGACCTACCATGATGCCATTATAAATCCAGATGAAAATTATATGGTTATCAAATATGGAGGAAGCATATTGGATCAAGCATTGGACAAATTTCATAGATTGGGAAACGCAGGAAGGAAGATAGAAAGAAGAAACCAAATTCCTGGAAAACTTAGGAATCCAACATATCCTTAGCACCCCACAAGTAGTTGATATGGGTCAATGGAAAGAGGAAGCGAAAAAATTCATTGTTATTCGGTATCATCAAGGATACCTCTGGTTGGATCAGCCAATAGAAATAACCAGTGGACTCCTCTACCAAATATTGGGCATTCCAAGAGTAGGGGCCAAAGTACCCAAGTTATCCAACACCAACGACTCAATGTAGTTTTTGACGGGGTTGGCGATAGCCAAAAATTCTAAGGGGTTGTTGATCAACAAAATTACCGACCAAAGAGCGCACTAGATTTCCATCATAATTTCTTTGTTATTCACACCAGCGGGTCAGACGTCTGATGTAAAGATGAAAATGGTCAAGGAAATAGCTCAATTCTTTCAAAATGTTGAAAGGTTCAATTGGGTGGAACATGTGGCCTATATGCTCAAAACCAACTGCAAGGAAATTCAAGATTTGGGTAGAGCCATCGAATTTCCTTCATTGCTAATCTGGATAGAAATGGAACAATATGGTCCTGTTGAAGAAGCAACATTCACATCTAAGAAAACTCTGGCAATGGATATCTACAACGTTTTCTCCTCGAATCAGATGGGTACATCAAATTCACTTCCACTAGAAGAGATATTCTGACTATGGGTCATATGCTTGAAAGATAGTACCCACAGATGGAAAGTTCATAAAACACCTCATTGGGAACTTCCAAAGCCTTCCCACATTCAACTCAACCTTGATTTCACAAAGATGTGGTGTGGGGTCACATTGGTGCCAAAATCAAAATAACTACATTACCAACCGACAGTGGAAGACATTTTCACAAAACTAGAAAGATAAAACAATCAGGATTTAGAAATTTCGCCTGAGGCACAATAGATAGGGGTGCCTATAATATTTCCACTAGACAACAGGGAGTAAGAATAATAAAGAGAAGACTCTCTTTACACAGTTTCATTTGTCAAAGAATTATAATCTCTGACAATCGTCCCTCCAAATCCTTCCCTAGGAAAAAGAAAACAACTGACAAAAAAGAAAAAGGGGAAGAAAGTTGTCAAGGAAGAAGAACTAAAGATTGACACAGAGGAAATATGGAGAGAAACATTCCAATTGAATGACGACATTGAATTTAACGACCCTTTCATTAAATAAAAAATGACAAGTATCACCTTTGATCATCGTGAAATTACAACAAACCCCACAAGACAATACCGTCATTAATAAGATATACATTCTTCAGTCGGACCAGAAATGAAGGAATATTTCTAGAAAGCTAAGTATAAAAATCAATAGGTAAAGAACATAAAGAGCATGCTCAGGAAAATTGAAACAAGAGGGGCAAAGAGGCATAAAAACTTAGAAATCATAACTACTTATGTGACCCCGAAAAAGGTCACAGTAAACACAATAGAGTGGGAAATAAGGTCAAGAGAAACACCAAGTAATAAAAGGACACATGTTGATGCAATAGACCTCACCAAGGAGTCACCTCCAATAGAACCGTTCCCGATCGTGGATGTACTTCTAGTGAAGAAAAAGAAGAGGCAACTCATAATCAATGAGTCATATAAAGAAACAAAGTCATATCAACTAGTTGAGACAGATGAAATTGATATAGAAACACTCGACATGGAAAAGAAGGAGTCAGTCGAGGAAATCGATACAGAGTTGATACAATAGCAGTCAACTAGAAAACCAATGTCACCACAAAATTCAGTTGAAGCAATACCAGTCGATGAGCCAACCATCCCAACACAAAAATAGGTAGTCCATCCATTTGAGCCATTGGATCAGCAGAAGGAATTCTTGAGGATAGAGGAAACACACCAGAATGAGGTTGACCAAAGTACTAAGGAAGTAGAGTGAGGAAGCAACATCCAAATATTGGAAATTCTACAACTTGAGAGGCCCTTACCAAAGGAAAATCTAGTTGATCTTGATCCAAATATCATAGAAGGGACAACCCATGATCTCTATAAAAAATAAGATATGTAGGTGCAAAACAATCAACATGAGGAGGATGAAAAAGATAAACCAAGTGAAAAAATCACCCCAACAACATAATATATGGAAATAAAATATGGTCAGTCGTCCAAGTCTGTAGATAAAAGGAAGAAGAAGAAGCCACCCATTATTACCATTATACCGACTAGAATAGCTACTCCATGATACGCTTCTATCGAAAACTCATCTGACCTGACCAATATTTCCAACAAAAACTTGTTTGACATACATGGAGCTATTTGAAAAGAATTATCAAGGAGATCGAAGAAGGTGTTGAAAGAAGGAAGTCGGGTCGAGAGACTAAAATGAGAGAAAAATAATACCTTGGAGGGATGCAGAGAAGTAGTTAGGATGCATGAGGGGATAAAACATATATTAGAAGAACATAACTCACTCGATAGATTTGAAGAGTTGATCGAAAGAATGATCAAAACTAGCACAGACTACCGACAACAAGTAGAGGCTCTGGAAAAAGAAAAATAAGAATTCTAAAATCAACACGACTTAGACATCAAATAAATCCAAACAACTTGGGAGAAGATGGACGCGGCATTGGAAACCAAATGGAATAATCTGAAAGGATTCAAATAGAACATATATAAATTAACAAAACAATCTAGCACACTAAACTTTGTGGTAAGTGAATGGTCGATTCATTTTGCAAACACATTCAATAAATTTCGGATACAAAAGGTTGCAATCGACAATATAGAAAGGACAAGAAACTTGGCTACAGATAAAAAAATAAAAGAATTTCTCACCACGCAGCTGGAAAAAGAAAGAACAACAGAGTAGCAACTATCACAGCAGATCAAGAATGGAAAAAGTAAGGATACAAAGTGTAGTTGGAAACTGACCAAGTATCCATTCACCTCAGCCATCTCATGTGTAAAATGCAGGAAATATAACAACAATTCAACCAAGTGTCAATAACCTCTCATATGACAAGTACAACGTAGAAATTTGACTTGATTTCCTAGTAAAAAATTATAAATCTCGAAGCACAGTAGGATATCAGCACATGGTGTGACTTCATTCAGCAAACAAAGCAATGATCCCCTATTATTATTCAGATTTCCTTGAAAGTCATCATAGAAATCAAAAAGAACAAGGATGTCGATGAAACTAGTGGAGGAAATCAAAATACAAATATTGTGTCTCCTCTTTTTACATGCTTCTCTTTCTCTCTTCATTTTTTGCTTCTCCATATTGCAATATTGTAATCAAAATATGAAAAGCATTATCTTGTATAACCCCCACTTTCTCGAGATGAGAAAGGAATTGAGGTGGGGGAAGATTTTGTAGGGGCTAGTCGACCCTTTTGAATAGACCCAAGGGTCGACTAAGAACATGTTGGTTAACCGACGTAGTTAGAAGTATAAGTTGGTCGAAGTCCATGTTAACTGATCGAACAAGGAAGTTAAGTAGCTACAACTTCCTAAAATAGGTATAAATAGACAAGCACGTGAAGGCTCAGATAGCATCTAGTGAGAGGTTATATGTAAGTGTGATGTATTTTTTTATCATATAATAAAAGGAATTTTCTTTGGGCTCTCATTACTTGTGTATGTCTTTACCTCTATATATGTGTATGCATGTATCTCTATGATGTCTATGTAAGGATCTACTGGTAACTCTCTCTACATTTCCCTAGATTACAACAAATACCTAAAGATATCAACACTTTCGGCATCACCCGTAAGTAGGTGAAGTCTCACCCGAGGTATCTATAGGGACTGGAGGAACCAAGTTTCCACAGTCAAGAAGGAAATGGAGATTTTCCTAACATTTATTTCATCTTAACATTCATTCAACATGAAATACACCTTGTGCACGAAACCATAACGACATAATAATGTATGACATATTCATCCTACTTAACCATTCAATATGTATGAAGAACCATTATCTCAGTCACCATATACATAACTATTAAACATATATCATAGGTGTGCAATACATAGAGTAAACAAACACATCAGAACACAGGAATTTAACGTGGTTCACCCCAAAATAGGCTATTTCCACAACGACAGGCTTCTTGTATTATCATTCATATTCAATCCTTACAGTAGGTGCACACTATGCTCATACATATGTCTTGGTTATAACCCAGCATGCCTTTGATCTAGGTGGATATTGGTGGCCACCCACCGGTTCAAAATGGCTCCTCTTAATAGTTTTTAGTTCAAGACGTTCTTTTCTACTTCTTTGTAATTGTGGGTTCTACACTTATGGGGTTCTCTGAAGCCCTACACATATTCCAGGTGGATATTGGTGGCCTACCACTTAATCTAATTGGCTTATTTTGTATGTTTTCATGTCAACACATCTTGTTGTACTTCTAGGATCGTTTTGGGGCCCTAAACAGTTTTTTTTAGCTCAATAGAGTCAAGATGTAGACAAAGTTAGATTTTTATGGTCTAATGTGTATTTCTTGAAAAGACCTTTCCAAAGGGCTATCACGCACCTGAAATGGATGGTTGTATGCAAAATTTACCACCATAGGAAGTTGAGGTACCAACTTACCCATAGGGGCCCACATAAATTTTGGCGTTTCAACTCCTAGGGTTAGGTTTTTGGATGTATAGGGTTTTGGAATTCATGAGTAATGTTAAAAAGCCTTTGCAGCCTCATTGTAATCATTTTTCTCAGACGAATGCGCATAGAAACCACATCTCTTATCAGAGATAGATACCACCATTGGAGTGAGTGTTTCAGTTCTGTAGTTTTACAATTTCGGCCTATTTCATTTATTCAATAGAGGATATTGTTCACTGGATATCTTTGTTGTTCTTCATATCTCTGTATTTATTGTATTCAGTCTATTAATCAGTTTTTTCTACTCCTAAATTGAGATCAATGGTATTATATTGGTATGCTCTTCATTTATTTTTCTTCGTGCATGTCCCCAACAAGATATGGGTACAAGAAGTTGGGACTCGAACCAATCGAGTTTTTGAAATATCAGTCATGTCGAGGATGACAACAACCCATGGGGGACGAAAAGAAATATGATGGAATAGGATATCCTTTTAAAATGTTGCTCGAGGAATCCCTTGAATGAAAAAGGAATGAAATGATGGAAAAATTTGCGCAGATCCTTCAGCGGCTGACCAAAGGAGAAGCATCTTCATCAAGCATCCATGCAACCCCCTTCAAGGTACAGGTAAATTTTGATATTCCATTATTTGAAGGATTGATAGATGTGGTAGATAAATGGTTGAATCTGCTCGAAGGGTATTTTTCAGTCCATAATTTTTCTGATAGCGAAAATATTACTTTTGCACTCCTCAAGGTTGTCCCCCATGTTAAGGGCTGGTTGGATAATTATGCTAAGCAAAGGGCCATAGAGGAATATGCAATATTTTTGGTTGCTCCAACATGGGATTCCTTCTGAGATGACATTAAAGAACAATACTACCCCTTTTGAAGCTATGATGACCAGTACACCAGATGGACCGCCCTGTGTCAAGAAAGGGACCAGAAAGTATCAGATTTCACCAATATTTTCCACACCCTATGCACCAAATTGGATATAAAAGACTCTGAGCGAAATCTAGTGTTAAATACCATGGTTTTTTTCATATATTCATTCAAACAGAAATGGAGTTTATGGACATCACCTCATTGGGTATGGCTTATAGATATGTTGTCAATATTGAGCAAAAATTTAAGCAAAAGAGCCGAGACTTTGGATCTAAAAACTCCTCACAGTAGAAGTAGGGAAAAGGTGGCCCCAACCCACACAGCAAGGGACAGAGAAAATATGGCCACTCTCAGAACAACCAGTCCAAGATGCAACACAAGAATGGTAATGAAAATATGAAGAAGGACACAGGAAAATGGTGTAAATACCATAAAATCCCTTGGCACAACACTGAAGAATGTTGTCACAAGTAGTCACTCGTGGCCAAAATGAAGGTGTTTGAGTCCGAGGTCGATTTTGAATCTAAATTAAATCCAGAAGGAGGGAAGTAGATTATCGATGTTGAACCCAGTTCCATTGTCGCTACCACCAAAGTCCATCCAAGCGAACCAAAAGAACCAGAGGAAGGGGAATGCCTCTTTCATTAACACATGTGGGTAAAGGGGGATCCACTTCATTTCATTGTCAATAGTAGCAGTTAGAAGAACCTAATCTTAGTAGAGGTCATCAAGTGATTGGACCTGATGATGAAACTGCACCCACATCCCTAAACCATCATATAGCTTCGCCAAGGAAGAGATATTTTTGTCATCCAACAATGTCATCTACCCTGTGGCATCAATCCTTTCAAAGATGAGGTATTGTGTGATATTTATCCCCTTGAAGTTTGTGATTTTATTTTAGGAAAACCATGTTTTTGGAAGCATCATGTTGTGTATAAGTCTATACCCTGCAGTGTTATTATTACTTTGGGTACACAATTTTGCAGAATACTAGAGGTAGCATTGACTACCACTATTTCTTTAATCTCTGCTAATAAATGCAGTAAGTTCATTTCAAAGACTGGGAAGATCATCTTCTTTTTTATCCTTTATCACAGTAAGAAGAAGGTCACCACCACATATGTGGCATCTACATAGACCCTCTCTTTGCAACAAATGAAAGTGGGTGGAATCATGGAAGAGTACAAAGACATATTCTCCTCACCCACTAGGGTACCGACGCAGTGTCAAGTCAAGCATCCAATTGATCTAACCCCCAGTTCACCTCTTCCTAATGGACTAGTCTATTATTTCTCACTGTAGAAAATGACGAAATCAAGCATTATATCTAAGAGCTTCTTCAAAAGGGGCACATCAGGCCCAACTCCTCCCCTTGTGGAAGCACGATTGTACTAGTCTAGAAGAAGGATGGGACATGGAAACTATGCATTGACTACAGAGCATTAAACAAAATCATTGTCAGGAATTGGTACCCAATTCCTAGGATTGATGACCTTCTTGATCAACTCAAGGGGGAAACGTTCTTCAGAAATATTGACCTAAATTTTTTCTACCACCAGGTTCCCATCGAACCAACTGATTTATGGAAGATAGCTTTCAAATATAAAGAAGGTCTCTTTGAATGGTTGATCATTCCCTTTGGCTTAACAAATTCACCAACCACTTTCATGAGTTTGATGGATGATGTATTGAGACCCTTCACCAACTCTTTTGTGGTGGTATATTTGGATGACATCCTCATCTTTAGCAAAGCTTGGGAGGAGCACATGCGGCATATTCAATAGGTTTTGAGCACTCTGCGACAGCACAAGCTATATGCTAACTTGGAAAAACAATCCTTTGGCATGAAAAAGGTCAAATAATTGGGCTATATTGTTGATGAACATGGGGTACATGTTGATCCATCTAAGATCCAAGTCATCCGTGACTGGACATCCCCGACCACACTAATTGAGCTTTGGAGCTTCTTGGGACTGGTCAACTTCTATCGACGGTTCATGTTGGGATTCTCCCATATTGCATGGGCACTCATCCAAGTGACCAAGGGTGGTGGAAGGGAAAATTTTGTGTGGGGGAAGGAACAACAATGATCATTTGATGATATGAGGCATCACTTTTCTCAGCTCCAATACTCTCCTTTGCCAATACGAAACAACCGTTCAAGATTGAGACTAATGCATCTGACTATGATGTAGTCACATTTCTCACTTAGCACGGTCATCTGGTGGCATACCATAGTGAGACACTCTCAGATACTGTACGAAAATACCCCACTTATGACAAGGAAATGTATTCCATTGTACAATCATGTCGTCAATGGAAACATTGCATTATAAGAAAGGAGACGATCATCCACAATGATAAAAAGCCTTTTCAGTTCATAAAAACTCAGGGGAAATTACTGAATGACCTCCATCAGAAGTGGTCCACCTACCTGCAACAATTCCATCTCAACATCAAGTATAAGATAGGGATCAAAAATCATGTCACTCACTACCTCAGTTGACCTTGTTACACATTATTTTGGTCACCCCAATGATCATTTTACGACCTGTGTTCATGTTCCCAAAAGATCTTTCCTTCATGAGAAAAGTAATTGGCTTTCTCTTCTCAAAAGACCTATTAAATAAGATCGTTGCAGGATGCACTATACATAGGATGTGGCGATACCTGATCTTTTCCTTCTTCCCTGAAACTAGTTTGCAACATCATTGCACGTTGTCCTATAACTAGGGTGTGTCGATGCTAAAAGAATAAGAAAAGGTCAAGCTTCACGAAAGTTCTATAAGGGGATATTCTAGAAGATGAGGTGGCTTCCAAATAGAGGGGATCTTACTCGCTTCTCTAATTTGGTGGGATCATCCAAATCTCTTTTACCATCTCTCTTTCCCCTATATAAAGAGGTATTTCTCATGGAAAAGGATAAGGTTAGTGAAGGTTGAATAGGCTAAGAATTGTGTGAGAAACTCTACTTCAGTTCATGCTTGAGGGTTTGATCTTGGTTCTTCAAGTCATTGTGGATCTTCTTCATGCAAGTTTGGAGCAAGTGTGTGTTGGAGGAAAGGGMCACTGAAAGGGGACCTTGCAACATCAAGGATTTTGGTTGTATCTTCCACTTTTTACTTAATATAATGCAGTGACATGTTTCTTTCCCATAAAACAACTCTCGTTTTATTGTATGATTCCTTGATCACATGCATAAGTTTTCATTGAGTATACTATTGTCACTTTCACTTTGGTTTGTTTGTGTTCTCTTGCAGATCCAATATCATAAGAGCACTGGAGTGGAGCAAGGAAAACAAAGATACAAGGAAGCGATATTTAAATGGTATGTCACTCACCTCTTGTTTTATAGTAAATTCAATGATTAGAGCTTAGGGAAAGCGTCATGTCCTGTCTTGTTTTGTTCTAGATCTAGGTGGATCTAGGGAGATTAGTTTATGTCTGCATTTACCGATTAATCCAATAACAAAATTGGCGACCATACTGGGGATACGACTTGTTTTTGGTTTTTTGTTGTCCATTTGCGTTTAGCCTACCTCTTTTCATTTTAATCCAGTCTCTGAGTCTGTTGGTGATCCATATGGACTCCTTGGATCTGAAAGTTGATTTAGATTCTTTGTCCTTTGTCCATTTTTTCCTTATTTATAGATATCATCGCACTATACCCCATATATAGCCTGCAACGTTCCCTGATCATCACATCTTCCTTGTTTAAGTCAATGTGGAATCGTCGCATTATGTCCCATAGCTAGCCTGTGGCGACCTTATTTTGTCACATTGTACCTTACTGCTGAGTTGTGATGTTTCCTGTAGGATTTGTTGGTTTGGGAATTTTTGTCTTCTATCACCCATCTTTGCTTTGATCACTTGGGATGAAATTTTGATGCCAGTATCTTACTATTTTATGAGTTTAAGACTTGTCGTTGATTGGTTTTGAGGGATTGAAAGTCTTTCTTTGTCATTTTACAAGTTTTTTGCTTCTTGATTTTTTGTCAACAAGGATATAATCTATGGATCTATATCTAAGTGCTTGATTGATAAAATTCTTCGATTTGATTAAAGTTTTGGATTGTTTTACATTTTCTGTATTGCTTATTGATTTGAAAGATATTTTCATTTGCATTTGGCAAAACACTTTCTTGTCATCTTCATTTTTGTCTTCATTGAAAGTTCGATTTGGGTATTGGGTTGAGTGTATTCATTTTATTTGATTACATTTTCCTTTCTTCATTATACCTCTGATTTGTTTTTGGAAAGGAAGAATTAAATTCATCTATTCATTTTAGTAATCGCTCATAAGAAAAAAGTTGCATTCGAATCCTTTTTTAAAAAAGAGAGAAAATTGGGATATTTGATAGCTTATGATTGTTTGGAATTGTATTCATTCAAGAAAAAGAAATTGTATTTTGTAGCTTTCGTGCTTCCAAAGAAATACCTTCTCCCTACTGTAATTATATTTCATTGAACTGAAGGATTGCATCATTCATATCCTCTTGCATATTATTGGGTCAAGGTCTAATATGACATCGGTTTCGTTTCCATCGCCCTCTTGAGGAAACAACAGCCTCTAAAACACTACGTAATTTTAAAATTTATTAGTAACTTTTACTTTCTAGAAACTCTTCTCACCAACATTAGCTAGGCTAACACTTTGGAATAGGTTGTGAGGCACACTCTCCAAAGCATAAAACACACTGTATCATCTTGTTATAGGGAGTGTTCAAATCCACTTGCAAAATTTTGTCCTGGGAAGCCCTTCTCACA
>ML811145.1:16428-29002 GCA_009831015.1 Picea engelmannii | reverse complement strand
TGTCTGTGAGGCTATGTGCAAATGCATCCAATCTGTTATCCAATGTGTGAAACAATTGGGCTTTGAATGATTCAAGAATTTCTTTCAGGTTTCGAGAAGAAATAGCCATCTGAGCACCCTATGAACTCTTCATTCCCTCAACCATCATGAAAAAAAACCAAAAATAGACCCAATAAGTTTTGACAGAAAATCACGGTTTTTTCTGGAAAAACCCTAAAAAACTGTTGAAGTTAAAATGCTCATAACTTCACTTCCCGGACTCCGTTTCGGCTGATTTTTTTTTTGAAATTGGGTGAAATTGTGAGAGGAACTCAGATATGTAACCTTATTGAGAAAATTAGACCTCCAACTGTTATAAAAAATAAAAAATAAATCACGTCGCTGTCCGCCGAAAAAAAACCCTGAAAATTTGCAGATTTTAAAACTTCAATATCTTGACTTCCCGGACTCCGTTTTAGACGATTGTTTTTTTCAAATTGGGTGTTTTTATGAGAGGAAATCAGATATACAACCCATTTCTACAAATTTTTCACAGAAATATACTAAAAACTTCGATAATGTCGCGGCCCTATTTTTTATTCTGAAAAAAAAAAATCTGCAAAAATAAAAAATATTTGTCCACAATGTCTGCCCAAGGAAAGTGCTATGATACCACTTGTTAAGAACCAAATACCTGAATACAAAATATCACAATATATCCAAAGATATATGAATACAATTACTACACAAGATCTATGAAACCATATAGAAAACCACAACTTTATTATAGAAACCCTTATGGTAGGGCAACACCATACAATGGATCCTATTATGGAAGGGATCCTCTCCTATTCACTTGCCTCTTCGAGGGGGAAACCTCCTAATGAGCTACCACTCCACAATACAATATTTCTCTTCATGTCTCATTACATTGCTTGAACCCCTTTATATAGTGCTACCATCACCTAAGAACATTTTAGAGGAGGAATCTTCTAGAAGTAGAACTTTCTAAGAAGTCCTCTTATATTTATTATATCTAATTACCAATTTATTATATCTAACTACCATAGTGGGCCTTATTTAATAATATAGTGGGCCTAGTCCACCTTACATTGAATGACCTCCACTATTATCACTATGGGCCCTCTGGGCCCCCCCACTACCTCTCTAACTACCTTACAATTACTGATTCACCCCCCCTCTCAGTAATCCAACAGTTACCCTCTTCTATTTGACCTCAAAGTGATTTGTGCAGAACTATGTTGATAACTCCTTTCATAAGAAATAAAATTATGACCCTTGTTCGTTTGTTCCTCGAGTCTTGTCCAAGTGTTTCTTAAAGCTCAACATCAAATACATTTGTTTCCTCTTCAATGACTAGTGTTTGGAAGTGTTATTACTTCACACATGGTGGGAAGTTCAATGGGATCGTGTGAGGGTTCAAGGATGGCATCATGACGTTATGGGTAGCTATTTCCTTCTAGAATTGATTCAGTCATAGGAATAAAAATGTTTATTAATCAACTCCATACATAATATTGGAGTGGGAATCAACTTCATTTTGACATTCCTTTCGACTAGTAGGCAATCCAAATGCATTTCAGTTCTTTTCTTTGATTTTTCTAGAAAAATGATCAAATTAGCCTTTTGCATATTATGGATCAAACTTGATTCACTATCTACCTGTCATTTTTTTATTGAAAATGTTGAATATTAAACCTTGTTCACTATCTACCTGCCATTTTTTATTGAAAATACTGAATATGTTCAAATGGACATTTGTTTGAATGGCCACTCATACTTTTGAAGTTTATTTTTGACCTTTATGTTTGATGAGAGCTATGATTAAGAGTTGGCTGATTGTAGAACTATTCCATCTATGCTGGAGTTTGTGAACTTCTATCGATTATACAAGTTGGGAGGTTGGGTGCATTTCAAAGGAAAAGTTTGATAAAACTAATTACCTTTTTCATCACTACTAAAGTTCAGGAAGGTAGGGCAATATGCCCTAACTTGGAACTCAAAAGATGAACCTTTTTGAAGGAATTGTTAGAAAAAAAAGTTATTTACCACCCATATTTATGAATACTATTTTTCACCCTTATGTTTGATGAGAGCTCTGGTTGAGAGTAGGCTAGTTGGTAGTACTTTTCCATATATTCTTGACTTCGTGAAGTTCTCTTGATTATACAAGTTGGGAGGTTGACTGCATTTCTCAAGCAAAGTTTGACAGAACTAATAGCCATTGTTCTCACTGCTGAAGTTTAGGAAGGCAGAGCAATATACCTTTTAGCTTGGAACCAAAAGGATCAACCTTCTTGAAGGGATTGTTAAAGATTGAAGTTAATGTGAATTTTAAAAAATATGACATTCTATGTATAATCTAATTTTTTTCTTCTCAAGGACAAGAATTAGATTGAATTATCTATTTTTTTTTCTTTTCAAGGAGAATTAATAGATTGAATTATATCATGGTCTTTTTATAGTACAAATTTAGATGAAAATTTGTCTTAAAACATAGCCATGCCAATTTTCCTTTATAACGTTTGATTGTGCATTGGCAAAGCTAGGGGCTCAAATCAAGCTTTATGCATATTATATACCCACATACTCACTCTGGCTTGGAAGGTCTACATGGCAAAGTCATCGATGGACTTGTGGAATCAAATTTTGGCTAAAAAACCATGTTCAAGGGGAATCTAATTCATAAAATCCAGTTAGCCAATGCATTTGGTCCCATCCACATGAAATGGATTCTTACAGAGGCAACAACATGATACAAACTAGATTTGAACTTGGTTGGGGCGACTACAACTTATCTTAACAACCCATTTAACCCTTTCACTACGCTCTAAACTTTGAGTAGAATGATCTCTATAGTGTTGGAAAAATACCTGCCAAAAAGTAGATTGCAGAGGCAACCTTGGAGTGGAAAATGAATAAGATTAATGCCCTCCATATATAAAGTTCTAGTTAAAGCCTTGGTAGAAAAAAATATGAAAAAATGTAGATTTCAATACTACCACTGAGAGAAATAGAAATCAAACTTCATTGACAATTTAAATTATTAAAAACCTACAAGTCTTGAGCAATTTTAGGCCAAACATACTTCAATGTGATTGCAAAGATTGGAAATCTCTGGGACTTTGTATGAAGACAACAAATAGGTGATAGGGGTGAATTCTTTTGAAAGATTCACGGGGTGGCTCACTCCCTGGATTGATCCACCAAAACAACAAAATAATTGTGTAACAACCTACCTTTTAGAGTGTTAATGTTTTGCAAGATTTTGAGAAAGTCAATATCGCTATTGAATAAAAAAAATTGAATTCTCCCCAACCTAGATTGAAATTTTTTAATCAAGGAGCAAGATCAAGCATGAATCTGGTGATGACGCTTCACATAGGCAAAGAAGCATGCAATGCTTATATAACATCTTGAAAGGATTTTGCATTGTAAGAGCACTGTTTATGCACAAAAAACACATAGATGATCATGTGGAAGGGTATGGAAGTGATTCAATGGAGAATTTTACAATGACAAGGGTTTAAAACCGCTAAAATCCAATTGAAGACATATCCTTTATTAAAAGCCAAATGTCAACATTGTAAATAACAAGCAATATTGGTGCCAATGGAGTAGAACTCTATTCGTTCCAATTGAAATCACTTGCCATTCATTTCCTTAATTCAATTGAAACAACGGGATATGTGTTAACTTACCCCAATATGCATACAAGACTACAAATTCAAGCTTCAAACTTAAACCTGAACTGATCATGATGTCTCCAATCATTTCTCAATGATTTTAAAGCTCCCAAATAATTCCAAAATCAATAGGAACATGTTCTAACAATGATGTAGAAGATGAACCCTATGCTTATGAAACGATAATTTGAGCCAATGGGGAGACAAGTTTCTTCTATCAAAGACAAAGCACAAATGAGGTTGTTAAAACTCTATTTTCCTCACTCTATAGGAATGGTTTAGCTAGAGTATACAAAATGAATTTCTTGAGAGGTTGACCATGAGTGATAGTCATATCTCCTTATCTACAACTATTGTAAGCATCAACTATTGCCAACAAAGATATTTCAAGGATCAAAGGACAATCACCGAGTCTAGATTTTGTCTGTAACACCATGAAGTCTAGAAGGTGCTCCCATGAGTCTATTGAGACCAAAGTGTCCTCCAACATCCCTTCTGGCTTAACAGTATATCAGTTAGCCATTTGGAGAACAATAGGGGTTTGCCTTCGTAGCTTTTGGAGCTTTAGTTTTTCCATGGTTTCTTTAGTAATGACATTGATGGTTTCTCCTAGGTTAATCAAAGTGTTTTATATTAGGCTATCAGTTGATTGCTTATGTGGATGTCTAATACAGAGATGCATGGATCAGAATATTTGGGAGTAAGAACTTTCCCCAACATAATATCAACAAGTCGATCTATGACATGGATGGTTTGTGGATCTTTCCTCTTCCTTCTTGTTTCTTTAGGCATAGATCTCTAACATCATTAGTGTCGATAGGAAAATCTTTGATTCCTTGGTTCAGAGGAATTTTGACACATAAGTTCTGAAGTTTTCCTAAGAAGTCAAAATCTGGCTAAGGGGTTGTCTCACTCTGTTCCAATCTTTTTGGAAAAGGTGGACTGTATTTTGGTTTATTTTGTTCTTATTGAACATAAAGTTGTTGTGGATGATATTGACAAGACCCCCTTTACCATTGGAAGTTAGTCCTCCTCCTCAACCAACCTTTCCTAAGACTGATGATATATATTTAAATATTGATATGGCTAGTATCTTAGCAAAGGTTAATGTACCTGTTTCTCTTAGTATTGATATTGTATTTTTTTTTTAAATACCTACAACACCATCGCTATTGCAACGTCTTGGAGTGTCACTCCCATAGAAACCACATCAGACATGATACCTCTTAATGTCTCTCTTTCCACCTCCAAGACGTCACTCTTGCCACCTCCAAGAGTGTCGCTCCCATAGCAACCACGTCAGAGATAATACCTCTTAACGTCGCTCTTGCCACCTCCAAGACATCTGTCTTTCAAAATCCAAGAGTGTCTCTCCCATAATAACCACGTCGGAGATGATACCTCTTGCCACCTCCAAGACATCACTTTTTCCACATCCCAGACGTCTCTCTTGCCACATCCAGGATGTCTCTCTTGCCACTTCCAAGATCTCTCTCTTGCCATGTCTAGGACGTCGGTCTTGCCACGTCCAAGACGTCTCAATACAGACGAAATATATGTCATCGAAAAATAGACGTCATGTGGAACGACGTTTGAGGGGGTCCACTATTTATCATTTTCCTGACAATATAAAGTGGCAATTGCGTCGAACGCACTGTCAGAATTTGACCAAAATGTACTAGTACATAGAGTTGGGGCCATCCATAGGTCTCATGGTTGCAAGAGTCTAGCACCGTGGTGAGTGTCGTGACTGGCATTCTGGTGAGGCAATCAACGATGCGGTTGGTGCTTCCAGTTTTATGCTTGATGTTGAGGTGGATTTGCTGCAAGTATGTGGACCACTTCTAATGGTGGTCATTCTGTAATTTGCCTTGTGTCTGCATGAACTGTAGTGGCTTATGATTAGTGCGGATGACTATCTCATTCCCAAGAATGTAATGTCTCCACTGGCGGGAGGATTTCACAATGGAGTACATTTATTTTTCATAAGTAGGGTACTTACATACAACATATGATAGTGTCTCACTATGATAGTCCATAGGGTGGACGTGCTGAGTGAGAACAGTGCCCATAGCATAGTCTGAAGCATCTGTCTCGATCTCAAAGGGCTGCTGTAGGTATGGTAGTGAAAATATTGGGGTTGATCACAAGCACTGCATCAAATCATCAAAGTCTTGTTGTTGGGACCGACCCCACACAAATTTCTCCTTACCACCACCTCTGGTTACTTGGCTAAGGGCCCATGCAATATGGGAGAATCCCAACATGAACCTGTGGTAGAAATTGACAAGGCCCAAGAAGCTCCAAATCTCGGTGAGTGTGGTTGGGGCTGTCCAATCACAGATGAATTGGATTTTGGCTGGATCCACGTGTATTCCATGCTGATCAATGATGTAGCCCAGGTAATGAACCCTCTCCATGCCGAAGGAGAATTTTTCCAAGTTTGTGTAGAGGTGGTGCTGCCGCAGGGTGTGCAGAACCTGTTGAATATGTTGCAAGTGCTCTAGCCAAGTCTTGCTGTAAATGAGGATGTCATCTAGATACAACACTACAAAATTATTGCTGAATGGTCGTAGGATATCGTCCATCATCCTCATGAAAGTGGCTTGAGCATTTTTCAAACCAAAGGGCATGGCCAACCATTCAAAAAGACCTTCCTTTGACTTGAAGGTGGTATTCCATACATCTGTCTGTTCTATCAGGACCTGGTGGTATCCAGAATTTAGATCAATCTTACTGAAGTATTTTCCCCCCGTGAGATGATCAAGGAGGTTGGCGATTTGGGGAATCAGGTACTGATTTCTAACTATGATTTTATTTAGGGCCTGGTAATCAATGCAGAGTCACCAGGTTTCATCTTTCTTTTGTACCAACACAATTGGGCTCCCACAAGGTGATGAGCTGGGACATATGTGTCCCTTGTGGAGTAGTTCTTGGATATTCCACTTGATCTCCTCATTCTCTAACAGAGAGCGGTGGTAGACTGACCCATTGGGAAGCGATGTGCCTGGGGTCATATCGATGGGGTGCTTGACCTGATAGTGCAGAGGTACCCTGGTAGGTGAGGAGAATATATTTGTGTATTCTTCCACGACCTTATCCACTTGATTTTGTTGTGTGGAGAGGTCGGCTGTGGAGACCCTGGATGTGGCTATGATATTTCTCTCATTTTGAGAGGGAATCACAAAGAAAAAAAACTTCCCTGTCTAAGAGATAACCTTTCTGCATTTCTTGGCAGAGATCAAAGAAATAACACTAGGTGGGACTGCCTTTGGTATCTGTATAATTTCTTATTCAAAGTAATAATAACACTGCGAGGCCTAGACTCATATACAACATGACGTTTTCATAAATATGGTTGGCCCAAAAGAGAATTACAAACTTCGAGAGGGGAAACATCACACAATACCTTGTCTTTTAAGGGCTCAATGTTGTATGGCATGCGACATTGTTGGCTGACATGGATGTCGCTTCCTTGGTGTAGCCATACAATTTTGTAGGGCTGTGAGTGTGGCGTTTTCGGTAGGGTGAGTTTCTTGAAAACCTCTATTGAGATGAGGTTCTTCTGGCTATCACTATCAATGATGAAGTGCACCGGGGTACCCTTCACCCACATTTTTGAATGAAAAAGGTGCTCGACTTCCTCTGGCTCATCTGGTTCACTGGGCTGGAGCTTGGTGGTAGCAACAGTAACACTGGGTTTTTCATCAATGATCCGTCTTCCCCTTTCTAGTTCTGAATCAGAGTCGGAACCTTCATATGATTCAAAGGCTTTCATCTCAACCACTAACAATTTCTTCAAGCAGTAATCAACAGTGTTACACTAGGGGCTGTTATGGAAGTTGCACCACTTCTAGGTATCTTTCTTTGTATTTTTGGTGTCCTTCTTTGATTCCGGCTTGGAATGGATGTCCTAAGGTTTTTCGTATTTTATCTGTCCTTTATTCTATGGGTTGGGGCCACCCTTTCCTAGATTTTTCTATGAGGGGTTCCCAGGCCCAAATTTCTGTGTATTTTGTTTGAGCTTCTACTCAATTTTGACAACATATCGGTAGGTCACGCCCAAGGATGAGATGTCTAGAAACTCCATTTCGGCCTATATGTATCTATGCATATAGCCATGATACTTGAGCACCAGATGTCACTCGGAATATTTGATACCCATCTTGGAGTGCAAGGTATGGAAGATATTTGTGAACTCAAGCACTGCTTGGTCTCTTTCCTTTTGCAGCGTGGTCCATTTTGTGTACAAGTTTTCATAACTTCCAACATGGTAGTATTGTTCCTTAATAACATCCCTAAAGGACTCCCAGGTGAGTATGACTGTAAATAATGAGGGTTCCTCTATTTCCTTTTCCTCATAGAAAGTTTCCCACCAATATTTGACACGGGGGATGACTTTGAGGAGCGCAAAAGTAATATTTTCTCTATTAGAGAAGTTATGGATAAAGAAATACCCTTCTAGCAGATTCAAACATTTTTCTACTACATTTGCGTCTATCTGACCTTCAAATATAGGAATATCAAAGTTCATTTGTACCTTGAATGGGGCAACGCCTTCGTTTGAGGAAGATGCATCGCCTGTTGGTAGCCACCGAAGGATTTGTGAAAAAATATCCATCATCTCATTCCTTTGTTGTGTGAGGGATTCCTCGAGCAACATTTTGAAGGGATCTCCTGTCCCATCATATTTATTTTCTTCTGCCATGAGAGTTCATTTGGGTGTGCGAGAGATTTTGTCCTCAAGAGAAACAAGGTCGAGACCCAATTCTTTGTACCCTAACCTTGTTGGGGACATGTATTAATAACGACAAGGAGTAGACCGCTCTGATACTACTGATCCATAATATATTTACAGAATGGAATGAATATAGATTATTATCAAAATATTCTTAATATAAAATAACAATTATATAATAAAACTGGTTTCTATTCAATAACGAAATAAGATGAAACTATAAAATGCAGCAGAAACGAGCTTGCTAGAATGGTGGCGGCTTATCTCTGATAAGAGATGTGATGGTTGCACTCAATTAAAATAAGATGATTACAATGAGGCTCTGAAGGCATTTTTACAATAATAAGGAATGTCAAAAACCCTATACATCCAAAAACCTAACCCTAGGAGATGAAGCACCAAAAGTCATGTGGGCCTTGTTTGGGTAAGTTAGTACATCAACTTCCCAGGGTCATAACTTTTGCATACGATCTTCGTTTTAGGCACATGATAGCCCGTTGGAAAGGTATATCCGAGGAATACACATTTTTGTGCTCTTTATCAAAAACCATTTTGACTGTGGAGATCCATAAAAACGTTTTTTAGGGCCTCAAAATGGCCCTGGAAGTGAGGGACCCAAAAACTAGGGAAAAAATTGCCAAACTGGAAAGCTGCCAAAATGAGCCAGTTGGAATAGGTAGGAGGCCACTGAAATCCATTTGGATCAAAAGGATACTAGGGGGTAGGAAGAGGGGTGTATAATACTTTCTTCTTGATGGCTGGCTTGGAAATGGCATAAGCAGTGCAAGATATAATATACTTGCTGACGTCCTATCGAATTTTAGGCCAATAAAAACGTTTATGTAGAATGAACACAATTTTCTCCATGCTAAAATTCCTTTCCATCCAACTGTAGTGGGCTTCCCAAATAAAATTTTCATTCTCTCTTGCAGGAAAACAGATATGGCCGAGATGGCATAACAATCTATTCTGAATGTGAAAATCAGTGACATTCACGCATGTACCCAAGATCTGATAGGTGGTAGTGAATTTCAGATCTTGATGATAAATTTAGGGCCACTCAGATGCCGCATGTCCACAAGAATTAAGAATAGTGGTGACTGTAGCCACATGAGGTTTGTTATAGTATTAATCAGTAAATGCGGACATAAACCATTCTCCCTAAATCCACCTAGATATAGAACAAAACAAGACAAGACATGACGCTTTCCCTAAGCTCTAATCATTGAATTTACTATCAAACAAGAGGTGAGCGACATACCATTTAAATATTGCTTCCTTGTATCTTTGTTGTCCCTGCTCCACTCAAGTGCTCTTGTGATATTGGATTTGTAAGAGAACACAAACCAACCAAAGTGAAAACAACAACAGTATACTCAATGAAAACTTATGGATGCGATCAAGGAATCATACAATAAAACGAGAGTGGTTTTATGGGAAAGAAACATGTCACTGCATTATATTAAGTAAAAAGTGTAAGATACAACCAAAAGCCTTGATGTTGCAAGGTCCCCTTTTAGTGGCCCTTTTCTCCAACACACACTTGCTCCAAACTTGCATGAAGAATATCCACAATGACTTGAAGAACTAAGATGAAACCCTCAAGCATGAACTAAAGTAGAATTCCTCACACAATTCTTAGCCTATTCAACCTTCATTAACCTTATCCTTTTCCATGAGAAATATCTCTTTATATAGGGGAAACAGATATGGTTAAAGATATTTGGATGATCCCACCAAATCAAAGAAGTGAGTAAGATCCCCTCTATTCGAAAGCCACCTTATTTTCCAAAAGCTCCCCTTCTAGAAATTTCGTGAAGCTTGAACTTTTCTTAGTCTTTTAGCATCACCTCACCCTAGTTATAGGAAAACGTGCGATGACATCGCAAACTAGTTTTAGGGAAGAAGGTGATGATTAGGTATCATCGCACCCTGTGTATAGTGCAACCTGTGACGATCTTCTTTAATAGGGATTTTGAGAAGAGAAAGCTAGTCATTTTCTCATGAAGGAAATCTCTTTTGGGAACATGAACACATGTCATAAAAGGATCACTGGGGTGACCAAAATAATGTGTAATATAATTCCCCCCAAAGTATGAGGCTGAAACTCGTGACAACCAAAATACTTTGTAGAATGTGTGTGTGTCAGAAACAAGTAGTGCACCAATCAAGAACCTGCAAACAACCAAGCATCTGCATAATATCATACCATTTCTAAGGTAGGCATTCCCATTCTCAAACTACAAATGATTTAAATCATAAATTTCATTCATGGCCACCAATTATACACTGTGGATCCATGTCATTAAGATTCTGCATAACCACTAGGAACACACTGTGGATCTATGCTCTAGAAAACTCAAATTTGGACATAGCCATGAGACATACAAAGTGGATCTACGTGTCAATACAAATCATGAATAATCTATCGCAACCTGGACCAAAAATATAAAATCTAGGGTCTTCAATCCCATCGTGCGTAAGTACGAATATAGCCATGTGATTATAGGTGTTGAAGTCGAACATGGTAGAAACCACTTGATTACCGGCCTTTGATGATAAATGTTAACAAGTGCGAGGGAAATCACCATTGATGTTAATGAATCCCAAGGTACTTTAGTACAATCCAATTAATGTGAATAAATGAGATGAAGTCAAACATTCGACGAAATATCTCAATCAGGTGTCAATGATGTGATCCCACTGTTGAAAGTGAAGAAACCTGCCATTGAGGCATGCAGGCTCTAAGGTACTAAACGATTTCTATGTCTTGTTCCCGGATAATGTGTTGAATTCAATAGGAAAAGACTCATCACACAAGGGCCTTGATGTATCTCCCATCAATGACACAAAATAAGTAACATATTTGAAGTAGATCAAAGTATGAAAATGATTTGAAACTGACACAGGGAAGGATGACATGGTAGGAATTTATAACTGCAGATGGCTGACTCGATAGAGGGATTGTTTAGGGTTGGACTTCTCTTGAACATATGAATGAAACGATAATGGTCTTGGCAGCATTGAATCAAGGAAGACCCAAGCTATGAACTTGCGAAAGGCCAAATGAGAGACAAATGGATTTCCCAACCCGGATACAATGATGAAGGGGGTGTCATATTCAAGAGAGACTATTATTGCCACTAACAAAAATACAGAGACACATTCCTTTCCCAAAATTTCCCCCACCATTTCTCATGAGTACCTCTTTATTTTTACGCAAGCTTGAGGAGGATAACATATGCTTGTTGATGCAAGCTCATCCTTTGGATGAGTCCCTTAGAGTATTTTTAACGAACCCTAAGAAGGAGAGGTTCGATCCCGTATGGGTATTTCGATGTTTGTTTAACGAGTCCAAAGAGAGAAAACTCAGGGGTTTTTCATGTTTAGAGAGTCTGAAAAACACTTAAAGAAAACTCCACAAGGTTCTTTTTCGTAAATTAATCCGACGAGACCAAAAAAGTGATAATTTACCGCTCTCTAGATGTTTTCTTCAAATACTTTTACGAGCGTGAAAAGAACAAGATCACTCGACAATCTTTTCATGTCTAGAGAGTCTAAAAAGTGCTTAAAGGGAACTCCAAGTGGTTCCTTTTTTGTGTAACCTTTACAAGTCCAAAAAAGTGATAAAAGTCTACTCGGTTGCATTCTTATTGATTTACGATCATGAGAACAAACAAAGATTGAGATCTAGGTTTTTCCTGAAAAACCCAAAAGTATTTGTACATGCGACAAATGTAAAAACAAACCAAGAAACATATCCATGTTCCATCGTTCGCACTCCTAGATTTCTCATTTGCGAAAAATAAAAAACTTGCAATGTCGTTAGGTCTTTAGACTTTAGGTGAAACGCATAAAATAATATAAAATATAAATGAAAAAGTGAAGAAGTTAATAAATATGGGCAACAATTTCTTTTTACCATTCCATTGTTATTCCACCTAAACCTTGTTCCAAAACCCCCATTTTACCTAAAACTTACATTGCGGATTGCAGGAGGCACAATTGATCATTGGACGAACGATATCCGCTGAATAGGTAATATTCTTGTCCTCTTCACTTTCCATGGATTAGTTTTTGTTTTTATTGGTTTAAAAGTAGATTTTTGGGCTGAATTTGTGAGGGTATTTGCATGTGGGGATCGCCGAGG
>ML811144.1:89379-114820 GCA_009831015.1 Picea engelmannii | reverse complement strand
GAGTTTGACAATTCATGGTGATTTGGGTAACTGTGATAGGTGTGAGAAATTATCTTGATGTTAGAGCAAAACAAAAAACTTATCTTTGTTTAGGAGTTAAGTGAGATCACAAATAATTAATACAATTAAGTTAAGGCTTTAGCATTACTTCAAGGGTCAATGTTTTTGAAGAAAGGAGTTTGACAATTCATGGTGATTGGGGATTTTTTGGTGATCATTTGTCATATACACTTTCAATCAAACTTTTAAGAGGCTTTGTTAAATCGACTAGTCACCAAAGCTCAAAGGTTGGTAAAGAGTTTTTCACACTGTCAATTAGATCACATTTTCAAACGTCACAATTTTTCAGTTATTAAGCATGTGAATGAATGGGTTGAGTTGCCTCTAGGATCACTTAAAATAAATGGGGGGAGCATTGTTCTACATCATTTCCCATGAAATACTTGTCATTAACTAAATCAAGGTTAAGGCACATTAACTCAATGGACAAGTGGCTAGTAATTCCAAAGGAGGATATTAGTATAACAAAGAGTCTTTATTCCTCCATTCTGCCATACAATATGGAGGTGTGTTGACCTATATATAAGCTCACATCTTTTATTTTTACCTTTTCTTTACTTCGAAAATTTTAAATCCATGGCGGGTTCATAACCTTCCTCCTCAAGTTTCATGTTACAAAAAATACACTTATATTCTTCGTCGTATCCATATTGCACTGTGACTTAGCGATTTGTTAAATTCTCCCAGAACGATAGATTCGTGGGTTGGTATCATCATTCTCACTCAAGTCCGCTCTCCTGTCGTCATCCAAATGCACCTTATGCTCCACGACCCTCATATTACTCTACACTTGGAATATTTTCGAAGTTTCTTACCACCACGGGTTCACGGGTTGGCGAAATCATGGGTTCATGTTCCCCCAATTCATTTCCTTGCATTCTACGAGTTCAACTGATCGATGATTATACCTAGTTATTCTAAAAATATGTTCTCGACTCTCTTGATAGATAAATACTTAATTGATTTTCAATATCACTGCGGGTTGGCGGGTTCATGTTTGTTCCCTCACTTCTTGATATCTATATCCAATCCTCAGTCGTATTACATATATTACTTTGCACTTTCCACAAGACTTATTTTTTAATGCTAATCTTATGGAGGATAATATTAATTCATTTTTGAAAAGGTCGTTATTAATGGAAGACTTATCAAGGTAATCCTTCATTCAATCCACATTAAATATTCCTTCGAAAAAGGAGTTGTGAGTTGTATATCAAAACGAGATTTACTTTGAAATTAACGTTTCAAAGTGAATATACAAAACTTCGCCAACTTTAAACCAACATGGAAGTGAAAGGAAGAGAAAAATTTTGTGGGGAGACTTTGAATTTATTTGGGAAAGAGGACTAGAGGTTCCAGTGGTTGAGGTCTTACTGGTATTATTCATCATTGTCGCTACCCGAAAGGAAGGAAAAATATAGTCTGGATGTCAGGCATCGCTTCAGAACGAAATTGTTTCTTGGTGTGTCAATAAGTATGAAAATAATTAGAGAGTGATTCAACTTCAAGGGGAATCTCTTGTTTACTTGTTGTCGTCAGTTTTCAGAAGGATGTTAAATCTCCCCGAGCCTACCATCATATTAAAAGGGGAGGAAGCTAGACAATTCCTTAAAGAAAGAAATTCTAGACTTGAACTCTTATGAGAATACCTTGAATATCATGCCATGATGCCCAAGGATTTATCAAAAATTCAGGTTAGTTTGCTTAAAAATCCTTATAAAGAGATTGCATGGCTCTTTACCAAAGTTACAGGTCAAGAATCAACAGTGACAATTCCTTGGTTAGCCCTTTACATTTTATATTTTACAATTTATGAGGAGGCAATCTTCGACTGAGTGAATTATTTCCATAGAAATTTCCTCACAATTAGTAAATTTCAAGGAAAATAAAAGGTTCTACATATTTTCATATTTGATATTTGCTATCACTTATTTTCATGTTTTTAAAGGTTTGAGTATCAGAATGAGAGTTGGTCGTAAAATTGATCCAGTACCAATGTGGTACCAAGCCATTGGAGACACGAGGTTACTTATCATTTTTATGAAGTTTATAACAATTTCGTTTCTATTTTCAAGAAATTCATATTTGGTCCAAAAATATCTAGATTATCCCTGTAAGCATCAACCTTACCAGATAAAAATGGGAGTTATTATAAAATGGAGCATTATACCGTGGTAAGAATATATTGTTCTCGTGAGAATCCATTTTATCTCCCTTATTATGTTTCAAATAGAATGTCTGTCATGGAGGTTGCTAGAAAATACATATTTTGGGTACATTTCTTCCATGAGAAAAGGAAAAAATAGTTTATTCCAATGCCATGGAGAATTCAAATTTTTTTATTAAGAAGTATTTCTAAAATTGATGAATTCATAGTTTAGTTGGATCAATACAATTTGAAATTTGCAGAGGAAATCAAGGGTTTTGACCCAAATCATATTTTTATGGACCAAATGACATCTGTTGGATACAATACTTCACTTTCTAATACATTTTTATTTGAAGACCCACCAACACCAATTGGAAAAAGGAAAATGAAAGACATCAGAACTATTGTTAGTACTACAAATAAGCATAAATAGAAAGGAAAAGTGACAAATGAAAGAAGTACTCATTCGCTAAGTGTATCACAAAAAAATGACCTACCAAAGAAAAGTTCTTAGCCAGTAACACCTCAAAATCCTTTGAGAGGAAAATTGGAGAAATCTCATAAACTACAGGTCAAAAGAAAAAGGTAAGGTACTCAACATGAGGAAGAAAATATCATTCCTCAAGGTGAAGTTGTGCTTCAATATATGGATCTGGATATTAATATTGAAGATATTGAGTTCCTAGATGATGAACAAAGACTCCATGAAAGTAGGGAAGTTGCAGTCAAGATTGCAACTCAAGAACAAACCTTTTCAGAAGATGAATCTTTTACAATACAAAATGTCTTATTTGATAGAATCTCCACAAAATTAATTTAGAGAAAACACATTCAAAGAATAAAAGAAAATCTAAATCATAATTTGATTTCAAAGGCGTGCCCCATTCCAGAATTGCCAGAATTCACAAAGCTATGGGCGATGCTCTAGAAGTGTCAGTGGATGACATGGAGACCGAAAATATAATGCTTAAGAAAAGAGTCAAATAATTAGAGTCTACTTTAATGCCACTCCCTATATTTTCTACCCCAGTTTCAGCAATCCAACCCTAGAAGAGCTCTGATAAAACCCTAGAATTAAATTTAAAATTGAAGGGAACATCGATTTTACTTGCGTAAATTAGGTGCTACATTGGAGAAAATATTAAAAAAATAATGTCTCTCATTTTAGAGACATGGGATTTAGCAAGTAGCTTTGTTTCCCTTCGTTTTAAAATTCAAAATTTCAAAGAATATTTACAAGATGACTTAAGAAATGATGAAGGTTTTTATAAGGATGCAGTTATTACATTTAGTTTAAAGGTTTCAGACATGATCGAGATGAAAAGAAAAGAGGAATATTTTCCCTCCCCTACTTGCATGAAATAATTGAAGGCGTGTTGGATAAGAAGAATTAACACATTAAAAGAACTATTGGATGATATGGATGTCTTCAGTGTAAAAAAGAGTGAAGTTTATTCCAAGCTAATGGAATTAGACCTTGCAGGAACAACTGGTGAAGTACAAGATCCCAAGATTATTTCAAATAACATTCTCTTGACAAGGCAACAATTTGAGGAATGTAGAAATATTGAAAGGTATATCAACAAAGAAGTTCAACAGTATGACCAAGTACATGGACCAAGAAATTGAAAGTTGGCTTGTGGAATATGCAAATAAAAATAAAGATATTGAAATTACATTGCAACAAATTTCAATTGATTATAGAGAATTTGAAAGTACAATGTTAGACATAAGGTTCAAACAAGAGGTAATCGTTGCTCCAGTGCATGAATATATTGAAAATTGGTTAAAGTTGGCCTTAATCAAGATTATTGAAGAGGAACAAACGAAAACAATTGGTACTGGTCAAGAAATTGTCACCAGAGAGAATATAAGAGCAACAACCAAAAAAATGAGAGAGAGATTCCATCATAGTAAGTGCAAATTGATCACATCATTTTCCCTTTCTCTTCCGCTTTCAGAATTCATCCAATTATATTTTGTCTATCCCTAAGAGAATATAACTAATTTCTGATCGTTCCCTTCTTTTCTCTTTTCGGGTCTTGCATTATTCCTGCCCTGTTCCAACTTTGTTCCTACTCTTTTCTTATTTTATTTCTTTATTTTATGGTCCACATGAGCCATATCCTAGTCCATCTTTGAACAAATGCATTTATTTTCATAAAACTATTAAAGACTATCTTGTTTTTGAAGAAAATTCCAGAGAACTACTTTGGAGTTAATTTTAATTGTATATTTGAACTCTGAGCATTTGAGTACAAGATATTTGAAATTAACATATCAAATCCTATTTTGATTTCAATGAAAAGACTCTTTTAAAGTTCTCTGATATGTGGGCCCTTCATCTTTCTTTCCTTGAATGTAATAAAAGATATTTGAAATTGTGATGGATGTGAGATTTATTTTGTATTTTCTATACTTATTTTATTTATATCATATTTATGCAAATATATTATTTTATGAGTGAAAGTTTCTAGTCCATTTATCAAGAATTCTTTATGCATGTATATTCTTTTTTAGTGTTTCTATTTTTTTGAATGATAAAGATGACACATGTGGCATCATGAGTGAGACACTTTTTTTTGGCACCAGACTTGAGGAGGATGTCCACCTAATGTGACCTCTTTTAACACTGTTACACTACATATTTATTGGGGATATCTCACTCATCATGCCACATGTTCCATCTCATGAGGGTTTTTCTTGGTCTTTGCATGGATTAAGGAGGAAAACTTACTTTAGAGAGACACATATCCACTATTGGAGGATTTTCCTTGATCACTGCACTCTTTTTGTAATGTCCCCCAACCTAGCTGAGGGATATTATAGTGCAGAATACTCATAAAAATGAAATTTCTGCTAAATAATTTCATTCTCGTACAACTAATTGATTTCTTGTAGCTTTAAGCTATGAATTACAAACATATTTAATTGTGGATATTACCATTAAATTGATGTATCTACAACATACCAAAATAACATGAATGCATCTTAATAATTCACACAACAACATATAAATCAAATTTCTTAAATACGTAGAGTTCATGCACAACAAATAAACTCATGAAATAACACAACAAGAAGATAAAACACTTATCTTTTAATTCTGTTGTGAAACCAACTGCTTGGTACAAACGTTCCACCCAACTATAGACTAACTATTCCAAATATCAACAGTTGTTCACCCCCAAGCTGAGGCTAGTAATCCACAAAAGAGGGTGGTCTCTCACTGTCCACTCACGGCTCAGAAAACTCACAACCCACTAATATTCTCCTACAATTATCCCAATTTTCCACCATCTTTCTTCCTCTTGACCTACCCAAACCAAGGAATATACCCCTTCACTGATCTCGGTCCCTTGAGCGTCCCATTCGTTTATAAGGGTGTCTCTAGCGCAAGTAGCTAGGAATCTCTTAGCTGAGAACTCAAGGGAACTCACTGCTAGGAAAAATATCAAAAAACACCAACAAACACTTGTTGTTTTAGTGAAACTCACCCGGGAGTTCACTCTTCAAGCCTCAAAACTCGACTCTTTAGTCATCAACTCCAATTTACTCCATCATGCTCTAAAATTCACCCTCCATGGATGCACCAACTCTGAGCTCTCTTTCTTTCTCTCTACTTGTTTCCCATGCACAAAACTTTACTATGTAAAATTGTTGTCCCATCCCATACAAATTTCCTCTCCTTTGGATTTCTTTCTTGACTCACACTCTTTCCTAAGCTGATTGTACTCAAATCCCATGTGCCCAATGAATTTGGGATGTGACCACTCACACCCACCCTCTTACATGTATTCAATGATTGGCTTTGGGAACACTCAATTAGAAATTAGAAGGTTCATATACAAATAACAATTTTAGGAAAATGAGTGAATTAATATACATGAGTAATTCCCCCTTGGACCCCTCTTGGCCATTATTTTAGACACTCCCCTCTCTTATGGATTAATTCATCCCCCATCTTTGTCCATGTCCCTTTAGCAGTTGACATCATATTTTATCATTAAAACATAGAAATACAATTCACACATTACATCGCTTTGGTCGTAGCCACACATTATATCTACATAAGCATTAATTAAATCGAGGATTATAGTGGGGATGTTATATTCCCCCTCCCCTTCAATTGTGCATAATCCTTGATGCACACTATGTTGATATACATACATACACGAATTTACATCACAATACTTTCAGAAAATAAAATTATGCAATTTTGCAACTCCAACAACAATTCCAACGAAAATCTCATGTCCCCCTCAACGCGTCGACCCAAGGAATGCACCATTCATTTATTAGATATAAACTAAGGGATGCACCATCCGTTTATCATGGATAACCCAAGGAATGAGCCATTATTTTATCAAGGTCCCCAACGCAATTGGCTAGGACTCTGAGATGTGGTTCTGGAACTCTAACTGCTCAAAATGAAGTCTTACATTATGTTTCCTTCAAAATTGTCAAAAAGTTGTGGGTATTATTCCCACATGTTTTCTTCATGCTCCCATGTAGCATCTTTAGGACTGTAGTAGGTCCATTGAACCTTTGCCAAGCTTATGTCCGTGTTCCTGATCACCTTGACTTTCTGGTCCAGGATGCATAGTGGTTCCACTCGGAAATCCCCTTCATGCTCCACCTGGATCACATTCCAATCAATTATGTGGTTAGGGTCGACACATACTTCTTTAATAAGGACAGATGAAATACATTATGCACTCTCATGGATGCAAGCAATGATAGCGTGTATGCAACTGACACTATATTTTTTAAGATTTCGAAAGGTCCACAATATCTTGTTTCCATCTTTGGGAAACTTCCTAATCTTAGCGAACTTCTCTTTGCATTCTCTTTTAAAAACACATGNTCACTCTCTCATTGAAGAAGTACGCGCAAGTATGGGGCAAGGAAGAAGACATTGCACTGCGACATCTGAGGTTCTTGGTTATTCTTAGTGGTGGTTTTCTCTTGTGTGCTATCTCTAGGAAGAGGTGTGTTATTGTTGTATGGTGATGCTACTGTGGCTACTAGCACTAGTTTGTGTGCTATGCTAGTGCTAGGGTTTATTTATTGTCTACTGCTCTTGAGAGTTGGTGTATGATTGGATTAACTTGGATAGAATATATCCAAGAAAGGTTGGTTGGGTTTTTCCCCCATTTGGGGTTTTCTTAGGATAAACTCTTGTGTTCTCTTGTTCTTGTTATGCTTCTTATTTTCAGTATATGATATAATTGTTATTAAAAGAAGATTTAAGAACACTGGTAACTCTATTGCTCTGTAAATTAAGAAAATCTAACATGGTTTCAGAGCTGGTTACCTTCAAGATAGTTTAATAGCTGGAAGGAAATATCTTGAAAAGTACAACTACACAATTCTTTGTCAAGCTCATTGAGCACTAGTTCCAAGGAGTTGGGACTAATTTCACCATAGATCAGTTCTCCCTACCCTAGCGCACCCCCTGCAACACTTTGTTTGCAGTTTGGTGAAGTCAAAAAATTTGAAATTTCTCGAATCTAAGGTTTCTACCGATAAAAATGTCTACTAGTATGAGAGTTGAAGATAAACTGAATGGAGCAGATAACTTCAAATCCTGGACGCATAGAGTACTCATCATTCTAGAAGAGAATGAATTTTTGGATCATGCCAAGCATGTGCTTCCAGAACCTGAAGAAGAAGAAGGCAAAGAAAAATTCAGGGAGAATGAAGTCAAGTCCAAAAGGATCTTGACAGACTCAATCAAGGACCATCTGATACCTAATGTATCAGAATTGAAGACACCAAAGGAAATGTTTGATGCCCTAACCATACTTTATGAAATCAAGAACATCAGTTGGAAACTTACTCTAAGGCATCAACTCATAAACGTGACAATGAAAAAGTCAAAAACAATCTCCAACTATTTCATGAGAATCTCACAGATCAAGGACCAGTTAGAAGCTATTGGATACCCAGTGGACGATGTTGAACTTGTAACTACTACTCTCAATGGATTCCCTTCTTCTTGGGACCCATTTGTTCAATGGATTTTTGCAAGAAGCAAATTACCCAAGTTTGACAAGTTATGGTCAGATTGTACCCAAGAAGAATCAAGACTAATATCCAAATCGTAGAAGACAAATGATGACGGAAATAATGTTCTTGTTGCTCACATGAAGAAAAGGAAAGGAAGGGAAGAAGTCAATCCGAAGAAAACTAAAAGACCACGTTATAAGAAGGATACATCAAATGTCAGATGCTACAACTACAAGAAGATGGGACATTATGTCGCACAATGTCCTCATAGAAATGAAAAGGGAAAGAGGACATGCAACAGATACATAAGAGCACACAAAGGAGTCAAAGGATGAAGAATTTGTATTTGTTTCAACACTCATGGGTACTGTCACTCAAGGAAGTGATACTTGGCTCATAGATAGTGGTGCTTCCAAACACATGATTGGATTCGGAATTTCCCTTACAAATCTAACAGAAAAGAGCTCATCCCTTAAAGTGGAGCTTGGGGATGATTCCAGACACACAGTCAAAGGAGTTGGAGAAGCCTCCTTTCAACTTGACTCAGGTGACCCTATTTCAATTAAAGATGTTTTTTTTAGAAGGCTTAAAGAAGAATCTTCTTTATATTTTTGTTTTAGAAAATAAAGGCTTTAGGGTAGCTTTTGTGGATGGCCAAGTTCTTTTATGACCCAAGAATTCAAACATAGATAAAGCTATAGTGATTGGTGTCTGAGAGAGAGGATTGTATAAATTGAAGGGATACCAAGAACAAGCCCTTGTACATACCAGTGTTAGCTCTATTAAGTTATGGCATCAAAGACTTGCTTACATAAATTATAGAGCACTACCAATATTGAGCAAGATAGTTACATGTCTACCAGACATCAAGGTAGAACATGATGGAGTATGCAAAGGTTGTGCACTTGGAAAGAATGTCAATGGAAGCTTTACTAGCAGTGATAGTAGGTCCAAGGGGATATTGGACATCATACACTTTGATGTATGTGGACAGATGACAATGCCATCCTTAGAAAACTTTGTATGCTATGGCGTATTCATAGATGATTACTCACGAAAGACATGGATCTACTTCTTGAGAGTGAAAGACGAAATCTTCAACAAGTTTCAAGAATTCAAGGCCTTAGTTGAGATCTCTCCAAAAGGAAGATCAAAATCTTGAGACATGATAATGGAGGTGAGTACACCTCAAATGAATTCAAATACTTTTGTAAAGAAGAGGATATTAAGAGGGAGCTAATGACTCCCTACAACCCCCAACAGAATGGGGTTGCAGAAAAAAAGAACAAATCGATTGTAGAAGCAGCTAAAGCGATGATCTGTGACTAGAGTCTACCCATGCACTTATGGGTAGAAGAATCCAGTACACTCATATATGTCCAGAATAGAAGTTCTCATAAGATATTTGGGAACAAGAAACATGAAGAGGTGTTTACTAGAAAGAAACCAGAAGTTAGTCACTTGAGGATATTTGGTTGTCCAATGTACATTCATGTTCCCAAGGAAAAGAGAACGAAGTTGGAGCCTTCAAGAAAGAAGGGTATCTTCGTTGGATACAATGAGACTTTGAATCTTACAGAATATATATTCCAGGGCAAAGACAAATTAAGATCGGTCGGGATGTAACATTTGATGAATATGAAGCCTTCAAAATATCAAGGGAGTCTCACATGGATGAGGACCGAGAAGAGTAGGATGCTCCAAAGGATGCAGTCATGGTTGACTCTACTCCAAAGGAGCCCATTTCAAAAGTTAAAAATGAGATGGTAGAGTCAGAGAGACCTATAGATACACCCATGGAAGCTACATTCACCAAGAAGAGGCTAGCCTGGCTTCGAAACACCTTGCAAAAAGTTAAAGTACATGCAGCGCCCAAAGGCTTTTTTAGAGAGAGCAAGAGACCACACAATTTTTCCAGCTGTGATGCTAATGAGAAGAATCATTGATTCAGAACCTTCCACCTTTGAAGAAGATGCTAAGAAGCAGGAATGGAAGGATGCCATGATGGAGGAGTACCAGTCCATCATGAAGAATGATGTGTGGCAAGTGGTTCTAAGACCACAAGGGAAGTCAGTAGTGATTTCCAAGTGGATCTACAAGATCAAGCACGCTGCACACAACATCATAGAGAAATACAAAGAAAGATTTGTGGCTAGAGGGTTCTCCTAGAAAGAGGGAGAAGACTATGATGAGACATTTTCTCCAGTAGCAAAGTACAGTTCCATTAGATCAATTATTGTGATTGCTTCAATGATGGGATGGAAATTACACTAGATGGATGTCAAGATTGCCTTCTTTAATGGTGTAATAGAGGAAGAAGTGTACATAGAGAAGCTACAAGGGTTTGTGATCCATGGGAAGGAGTCCCATGTGTGCAAACTGAAGAAGGATTTGTATGGACTGAAGCGGGAACCCAAGGCATGCTATGCCAAGATAGACAACTATCTAACAAGCTTAGGGTTTACCAAGAGTGATGCAGATCCCAACTTTTACACAAGGTTGAAGATGGTTGTCCATTGATTTTAATATTGTATGTGGACGACTTGTTTCGAATAGGAGATGAGAATCTCATAGTTGGTTGCAAGAGGGAGCTCACTTTAGAGTTAGAGATGAATGATCTAGGCCTGATGCATTATTTCTTGGGATTGGAGGTGTGGCAAAGGCCAAATGGGATTTTCCTCATCCAAGGAAAATATATGTTGAGACCTTGCAGAGATTCGGGATGATGGATTGCAAGTCCATGGCCACACCTATGATGATGAATCTGAAGCTCTTGAGTGATTCATCTTCAGATTTGGTGGATCCCACGATATATAAACAATTGATCGAATCCTTGATGTACCTGGTTAACACCAGGCCAGACATATGCTTTGCAGTGAACACTTTGAGTCGGTACATGGTTGAACCTAGACATGTACAATGGATGTCAACAAACACTGTATTCAGGTACCTATGTGGTACAATTGGATATGGACTTAGATATATCTTGCATGAAGAAGTGAAGCTGCAGGGATATATAGACTCTGACTGGGCAGGGAGTGCAGTGGACCGGAAAAGAACATCAGGATGTTGCTTCAATTTGGGATCAGGCATGATCTCATGGTTAAACAGGAAGAAGACATTAGTGGCACTTAGTACAATAGAGGCAAAGTATATTGTGGTTAGTGTTGCAATTCATGAAGCAGTGTGGCTTCAGAAGTTACTTGCAGGGATATTTGATCTAGAGTTGGGGCCAACTTTGATACATTGTGACAATCAAAGTTGCATGAAGCTTTCAGAAAATCATGTCTTTCATGACAAGTCAAAGCAGATAGAGATAAAATATCATTACATCTAAGACATGGTACAAAGAGGAGTTGTGGAGCTCCTGTACATATCCACGAATGAGCAGATAGCAAACATTCTCACCAAGTCCTTGTCTAGAGTGAAGTATGAGTACTTTAGAGACAAGCTTGGCGTGATGCAAAATTTCCATCCTCGTTAAGAGGGAGGTGTGGTGTTTATCTCCTACATTCGGCTAACCCCACTGGCCAAGGGTTTCCCCGATCAGTCATGTGAGGTGATTGAGGGAGTAATGCACAATCGGGTACAATTATTTCCTATGCCATGTGAGGTGGCTAGGTGTGAATAAGACTTGTAGCTTAACCTTTCCTATGCCATGTGAGGTGGCTAAGTGTGAATAAGACTCGCAACTTAGTCATGTCTATGCCATGTGAGGTGGCTAGGTGTGAATGGGGATATGTTCATAGTCTTGCCTACCCCATGCGAGATGGCTAGCTGTGAATAAGACTACTAGGAGAGGAGAAACATCACATCATAGTCATGGAGACTATGGCAGTGGTTGTGTACCACTGGATAGCATGCTAGTAGTTGTGTGCTACAAGTGGATTGCTATGTAGTCATGAGACTATGGAAGTGGTTGTGTACCACTGGATAGCATGCTAGTAGTTGTGTGCTACTAGTGGATTGCTACGTAGTCGTGAGACTATAGCAGTGGTTGTGTACTACTGGACAATATTTGCGTACTACTAGGACATGGAAAAAATTGTGTATTGTTGGACGACATTGCAGTAGTTGTGTGCTACTGGTTGATTGCAACATAGTCATAAAGACTTTGGTGGATGATTTGAGCTACCGATGGCATGGTAGTAGCAATGTGTTACTAGTTGATTGCAATCAATGGACGACTAGATGAAGACATTGTGAAAATATATCTCCCTAGATAAGAGGGAGTGTTGATGTTTTGGTAGCTACGTGAGGTATTTTTCTCCTAGAAAACATTTCTTAGAAGAGAATATTCTATAAGCCCAAGAATACCATCGAACAAATGGAAGAACAACCTGGAAGAGACGTTGAGCCACATGAAAAGAATAAAGTGAAATTAGAATATCCAGAGAAGAAGTCGGCCCAGCTAAAGTGACCCGAAGACTATATATAGAGAGGACACCTTACTCATTAAGACACACACTCACTCACTATCTCACTGAAGAAGGACACAAAAGTCTAAGGAAAGGAAGAAGACACTGCACTGTGGCATCTGAGGTTCTTGGTTATTCTTAGTGGTGTTTTTCTCTTATGCGCTATCTTTGGGAAGAGTTGCGCTATTGTTGTATGGTGTTGCTAATGCAATTGCTAGCACTAGTTTGTGTGCTAGCCTAGTGCTAAGGTTTCTTCATTGTATGTTTCTCTTGAGAGTTGGTTTATGATTGGATTAACTTGGACAAAATCTATCTAAGAAAGGTTGGTTGGGTTTTTCCCCCATTTGGGGTTTTCCGAGGATAAACTCTCGTGTTCTCTTGTTCTTGTTATGCTGCTTATTTTTAGTATATGATATAATTGTTATTAAAAGAAGATCTAAGAACACTGGTAACTCTACTGCTATGTAAATTAAGAAAATATAACATTTCCTTGGTGCAATCATCCTCTAAACACTTGCAGAAATAATGATTTGATGTGCTTGTACCAAGCCTTCCTATCTTATTGGTGTTGTGAACAATCTATTTTCAAAAGTTCTTAGCATATCATTTGGGCAATTTTCTGTTGTTTGGTATCGCTTTCTACACATTCTTCTTTTCTAATTTTGAGCTAACAAATTAAGAATTCTACCAAAAACACTTAGAAACTGAATTTACGAAACCTTGGTTGTCTAAATTCAGCCACAAACTTCTCTGTTTGTTATTGTTATATTGTATTTGTTGTTGTTATATTGTCTTATTTTGCATACTTACAGGTTGCTGACAGAAAAAACCTTAGGGACACCCCCATGTGGTTGATATACACCAGCCTGAACAAAGAGGACTCTATCATTGACACATTAAGGACATAAATTCTTAAAATTAACCTATTTTTTGTGCAAATTTTTCATCGTTCTAGATCTATCCTAGGGTGCAGAAAATCATGTTATCAAGACCTATGGCTTCTGATGGATGTAACTCCAAATGCTTGGGAGAAGAATTATTCTATACCCTGAAACATAATTTTGTGATGATAAAAGATTACATTTTAATTCCAGAAAATGGGGCATTGAGATAGTTTTACACTTTTCGTCTAAGTCGCACTGAAACAGATACAACAAACTTTCTGAAAAAGTCGGATGAGGAACGACAACAAAATGGAAAACATGTGTGGGTGTGCACGTGCGCGTGTTAGTGCACAAAATCACCATGAGACATGCATAATTCAAATTACCATTCATCAATTAGATTTAGAGGCATTCATGTCATTTATAGCAATTGAAATTAGCAAAGTCAAAGATTGTCATAAACAATAATCTTCTATCTTGAGTGCGATAGATAAGCCAACCCCTACCAAGAATTTAATCAAGAACACGTCAACTACTTCTAAACATCAACTTCTAAATCCTGAAATTACTCAAAGGTTGAATCCAATTGTTAGCATCTAACAAAAAAAAACATCAATTGCACCTCTAGAAGTGTTCGAATTTGTGGTTAAACCAAATTTTTTGGAGGTCGGTGGGTGACTTGATTGAGGCGTATTTATGTTGGCCCACTAACTGATTGGACAATTGACTGGGCATTGTGAGGGTCAGTCGATTAATTGAATAACACAAAGGGCCTAAATTCATGGGTTTGTCTCCATGTTTGAGACTGACTTGGATAAACAAAGTTGACTTAATCAACCATGCTTTAAGGGGATTGGATAGGCACTCGAGTATAAATAAGTGAGCTCATGTGTTGAGAAAAATGTTGAAATGTGTAATGACAAGAAATATTGCACTCTATGCAATAACACTATCTTTAGACACCACTAAGTTTTATTGGATATATTGTTTACTTTTTATGGTTTATATTTGATAAAAATGGATGAAAAATATTAAAATATCACATGTATATCATATGGAGAATTCACTAAGCGTTCATAATTTCCTCCATGACATAAGGACAAGAGCATGAGAATCTACTAGCAATGGAGTAAATTAGGTCATAGGTCAAGAGTTCATACTAAAAAAAGCAAAAGGAAAATAATGAAGCCTACTAGAAACTATTGGGAATAAGTGTTGGTCCATGTAACCCTTCATAAATGTAGTTTGTTGTTTTGTAGGACTGAAGCTGCCACCATATCAATTTTGATATGCAAGTTGTTTTATCACATATGGAAGTATGTGGGGTTTATTGCAACAAAGTTGAGGATTTGGTGCAAAAGATAAGGAAGAAGACAATCAAACACAGTGATTGTACTTCCACACTAGGTTGTGACATTAACACTCATAGACAAGTGTTTGATGCAGTAAAATGCTCAAGATCAGTGATTTTTTGAACTAAAAGTAAACCTCGATCATTTTTGGAAAAATACAATGAGAAAAAAACCATGACAAATCAAAATTCAAATTATCGTTCATCAATTCAGGGTTAGAGTTTATGTGTTGATTTATAAGCTTTGATGTTTTATATTTATGTTTTGAGGCTAAATTTAGCGTTATGGTTTTATAGTTAGCCTTTAAATTATTTTTTTTCATGTCACTTTTCTAGCTGGAAACTCGCCCTATAGCAACTAAAACGTTTCAAGATCATATTGAAATGGATGGAAACGACATGGATACATCTGGAAAACATTTCAATTTTTTGGACACGACATAGAAATGTTTTTGAGCCATATCCCCTCCATTTCAGTTTCCAAACCAGAGCATGGCGTGTCCCCCTTTTTCATAGACGTTTTCGGTAACTTAGCTTAGTTAAAGAGTTTTGTGCATCAAAACCAATGTGTTCAAATTCGGATCATGACTCCCACAAACACAACCAAATTAAGATAGAAAAGCATTTTCAACCTCCAAACTGATAGATTAGTTATGCTCATAATGAGCTTGCAAAAACACCATAAGTACAAGCTAGATCAACTCTATTAATTGCGGAGATGGAATGAAGGCAAGTTGGGAACTTGTTTTACTTCATTGGTGCTCTATACCTAGCTCCTGGTAAGGTTGTGGACGGTCCAAAGTTGTCAAACTCTGCTCAACGAGGCCATAATGTAAGAGTTTGATTCAAACTCAGTGAAAACTTGGTGAATGAACAAAAACAAATCCACCCAAATTTTGATTAAATTTTTTTTTTTCCCATTAATAGAAAGTTTTCAATGTCCATCCAATGCAAATTATCCAAATAAATTGTATTCGCAACTGGGCATCATGAGTTAGATCCCCACAATGTATTTTGTTGCATAAGATTTATTAAAAAATGACAAACTAGATTCCTATTGTTTGACCCAAATGCACAAACTTTGATTTGAATCAATTTTCCTTGGAATTCCACAGTGGAAAAGGCTTGGACCATCTTCTCGATCCATGTTGAAAAAAGGTGAGCAATTAAATGAACAAGTGGGTATTGAACCAATAACCTAAGACAAAATTGCAGTCAAATCTCTATAGTGGTTCTATCAAAATTGGACCCGTTTTATCTAGGACAAAATCTTTTTTCCAAACCCCTACAAGATAAATTGAGTTTGAAATATGTTTAGATTAATAGTTGTGTTGCCTAGAGCTTATATCTACTAATAAATTACCTTAAATATCATTTGACATATAAAATTAGAATAAGTTCTTGTGAAATCTTAAAGTATACTTCAAAGTACTTAAGAAAGTGAGTTTTTTCGGCACAGACCAGTGAGTTTGACTCGTCGGGTCTACATTGAGGAAGGAAATGTGCACGGTTTTTATATGACAAACAAGGGGGAAGACTACTTCAATGACCTAAAAAAAAATTGCAGTCATATATCCATAGTGGCTCTGTCAAAGTTGGACTTGTTTTATCTGGGACAAAAGCCTTTTTCCAAAACCCTACAAGATAAACTGAGTTTGAAATTTGTTTAGATTAATGGTCGTTTTGATCAGAGCTTATGGGCCACCAAGAAGGAAGTCCACCTTCCTTCGCCAAAAAATAGGAGAAAATTAACATGTTGTCAGTAATTACTATTGTAATATGCCCTCACCAATTCAGTTGAGCAAGACGTTTCCTAATAAATAATTAGCATGTTAGTTCGTCAGGAAATAAATTAATAAAAAGCAAAACAACGCTTTTCAGTCAGAAATAAAATAAGTAAGTCTCTTGTTGTTGTTGTAAACAAAAAATCGCACAGTTTGATAGAAATGGTGTCTTCTTGGTGAAATACAATCAATGATCATTTACTTCTTACTTCCAATGGTTTTTATCTTTCATTCTGTGTATTTTTTGCATTGTGCAGCATTTTATTCTTGTGTCAGTCTATTATGTTGTTGCATTTTCAATTTTGCATATAGAATTGCGGATCAATTGGTATCAGAGCCTGGATCCAAGCCAACTTATGCTCAGCCACAAAATTCAGAAGAGAGGCCATCCAACGATTTTTTTTTTCTAAACCAGATGTCCTTCTCAGGACTTTCAGTACGCCCTCCTCGGGGCTTCCAACATGTTCGTCTTTCACCATTCTCCACACGCCCTATTCAGGGTACCGGGTGCCTTCTCAGTGCGCTCAAGAGTTCAGTTATTCTCAATGCAACTTCCAGTGACATATCGACATCTGTGGTGAATGAAAATGATGTCGTCGCGAAGAGAGTCAACTACAAAGGTTTCTGCATCCACTACCACAGCTCCAATTCATGATTTAACAATGGCTCTCCAGGAGCTACTCTGTCTGCAACAACGCAGAGCTCCAACACCCATGCATCTTGACACGTGGTTCTAATTACCGAATTTTGTGGGCCAAATGAATGGTGAGAATGTCGATTCTTGGCTTCACAGTATTTCCACATGCTTCTATACATGTCCTGAGATGACAGAAGACATGAAGCTTCAGATCGTCGGTTTGCAACTCGAGAGAATTGTGCAGACATGGTGGGACACTCCGCCGGAGAATTATTCTTAGGTCATGGTCAGAGGCGACTCGGTTGAGACACAGACACCACACATTACGACATGCAATGGATTCCTCCAGGCTCTTAGAGAGAGCTTCTACCCATCATGTTATCGCCAAAACCTCCTCGCCAAATGGTTGCAGCTCTGCCAACTTGCTAATCAGTCTGTCTAGGGATACATTGACAGCTTATGCAAATTGTGCATCAAGCTGCACATTGATGACCCAAAAGAGGTATTAGTTATCAAATTCAATTATGGTTTATTAATGCATCTTCGTCATGAAGTTGATTTGTTTGAGAGTTCTTCCTTGGACAAGACCTTTCTTTGGGCCTTGGTCGTCGATCGTAAAGTGTCTCCTTGAATTCGCTCACCCCAACCCGGATATGACCCTTCTATTACTAGCCCTTCTCAGGTTACCCTTACTGCCACCTCCACACCCTGAACAATGCCCTGGTGTACCTTCCACAAGACCAACTTGCATGCTTCTATCAACTATCGAGCACTTCATAACCTTCGCCCCAACAAAAATATTTTTGCAAAGGTCACTCAGTCTGATTCCCTTGACCCTCTCGAAGTCGTTTCTCTCGAAAATCCTACAGAAGTTGACCCATCTCTAATGTTGATGACTACCAATGAACATGACACCTCTTATATGCCCATGTTTACCCACAATTGTCAAATTCAACACGAATTGGCTACTCGCATCCTAGACAATGAAATCCAAAAGAACCTCATCACCTAGGACTTGGTCCAACACCTTCAACTCCCAACTACTCCACACCCTGAACCATGTCAACTCTGATGGGTACAAAAGGAAGGCTCACACATCACTATCTCTCGATGTTGCACAATGACCTTCGCTATTGTCCCTTTCTGAGATACTGTGGTGTGTGATATTTCTCCTTAAGATTGTGTTGGCCTGTTACTTGGACTCCCCTATTTGGCCCAAAACGTCGTTTATCATGCCAAACTCCATAAATACCACCTGCAACATGAGGGACACACCTATGTACTTACCTCCTCTACTCCTCACTCTACACAACCTCTGACTAGACAAGCGACCATTAAGTAACTCTGAACAAATATGTTTCCTTGTATTTGGTTCACCCCATTAAACCAGACCTTCTAACCAACCCAACACCTCAGGACATGGGTCCCCCACTCCCAGAAGTTGTTAATGCCTTCCCAAAGCCACGAGACTACCCTCGACTTGCTCTATTGAGCACACCATTGATCTCCTTCCAAAAGCCTCTTTTCCCAATGTCCCTTCATATTATCTCCCTCCCCAATAAGCTGATGTGATTGCACGCCAACCTAACCAACTTATCAATTCAGTCCCTACACCTTCATCTTTTCCTTGTGCATCTCCAACATTTCTTATGGCAAAGTAGGTTTTTGTTCCAGTAGTCTTCGCCAGCAGGTTTTGTACTCCAACACAAGTGCCAACATATTATAACACTTTGCCTAGCAATTCCTCTTTTTCCAAATAGATTATTGAGAAAGCTTCAGGCAAATGGAATTCTTACAAATGCAATACAGCGAGGGTAAATCATATGTAGAGGCATCCCTTCTTAGTTGGAGCAGTTAAATAAAGAGGAGGTATTGGACACACCCGTTGTTCTTCCAAGGGGCTTCTATTTAAAGGAAGTGTTGAGGCGGGTAATGAAGCTCTGGTTGATCAGTACTGAGTAGATGAGTATATGGTCAAGATGCCCCTTACTCTCACTCTTTTAGGGTCTGCACATCAACAACAAGAACACCACTCAACTCAGCGTTCTACCCACACTTTTGCTTAGTGCCATATTCAGGGAGTCGTTGCATTACCAGCTACACCAGAGCATGCAAAACAGAGGCCTCATAAAATTCACACGACATTGTTCTTTCACCTGAAAGCTCGTGTGTGGCTCTTGTGGGACAAGCATCGATTTAGAGGAAAAAATCATCAGTTGTGCCCACTCAGATATGATCCTGACACAGTTCGAGAAATCATTGGAGAGAATGCAATGCAAATTTCCTCATTTGTTGGCGGAAGTGGGGACGCTTTTGTATCTAAACATGGAGGAATTGGGCCAACAAGAAGGACATCCACCTTCCTTCGCCAACTAGTAGGAGAGAATTAGCATATTGTCAATAATTACTATTGTATTATGCCCTCGCCAATTCAGTTGAGCATTGTGTTTCCTAATAAATAATTAGCATGTTAGTCCGTCAAGCAGTTAATTAATAAAAAGCGAAACAACGTTTTTCAGTCAAAAATAAAACCAACAAGTCTCTTGTTGTTGTTGTAAACAAAAAATCGCCCAGTTTGATAAAAAGGGTGTCTTCTTGCTTAAATACAATCAATGGTCATTTACTTCTTACTTACAATGGTTTTTCTCTTTCATTCTCTGCAAATTTTTTGTATTGTGCATCGTTTTATTCTTGTGTGTCAGTCTATTATGTTGTTGCATTTTCAATTTTGCATATAGAATTGCAGATCAACTTATATCTGCTTATAAATTACATTAAATATCATTTGACAGATAAAATTAGAATAAGGTCTTGTGAAATCTTAAAGTATACTACAAGGTAGTTAAGAGAAGTGAGTTTTTTCAAGATGGACCAGTTAGTTTGACTCGTCAGGTCTATATTGAGGCAGGCAATGTGCACAGGCATTTATATGACAAACAAGGAGGAAGACCACTCCAATGGTAATTTCTATTGACTTGAATGATCAAGCATGTATATAAAAATCCAAATGCAATTGAAATATAGGCATGGCGTCTTAAACTTATCTTTGAATCAATCTGTGCATTTTAGGTTCAACTTCTTATGCTACTTCTGTTGAAGAATATGTAGTTGCGGAATATATTCTCCTATTGTACATGATTATGCAAAAACCCTAAAAGCATATTATTATATTGTATTGGTAAAATCGGCCTCATTGTGGCCTTTATTGTAAAATAAAGTCAAATTGTCAAGTCAGCCGCTATTGTGGCTAATGTAAAGTATAATCAAGAGACACTTGTCAAGTCAGCCCTAGCAGTTAAAAAGGGCAAGTCACTAGTGTATAAATAGAGAGGCTAGACGCCTCACTCACTCACTCATCTCACTCAAGCATAAGAGAGAGAAAGGTGTGCAAGTTTTGGAGAGGGGTGACGCAGCAAAAGGACCATATGTTTTTTGTCTTGGTATTGTTCTTGGTTGAAGAATCTATTTAGAAGAAGTTTGTTGGGTTTTCTTCCCCGAGAGGCTTTCCCAAGATAATCTTTGTGCCTATCTTGTTTCTGTGATTGTCTCTCTTTCAATGATCTTATATATGTAGTTAATGTGCCAAATAATTGTAATAACGAAAGAAGAACCGTAACTGCTAGTTGTATATGTAAAATATCAACATGGTATCAGAGCAAGCCTGAAAGAGACCAACTTACAACTTATAAATACTTGCCTAACCTCAGCGCACCCTCTCCAAGTTTCAGTTTTCAATTTTGCAGCTGTTGCAGAATCAGGGTTTATGCATAAACCCTAAGAGTGATGTTTACCCCTTTGTTGGAGGACGTTGGTGAATCTAAGATCACCTAGGAACTCGCCTAAGAAAGGCGCATCACTTCCCTGGACCAGAATTCAAAAATCCTAAAATTGAAAAATTATGGTTTCCTCATAAACCCTAGATCAGGACGTTTGGTTGCAACTGTTGCAATTCCTGTGACAAAATTCATATTGGTTCAACAAAACTCTCTGGTAAGGTCTAGATCCATATCTTGAAAGATTATTTGTTGTTTACTTGTTCCGGGCAGGATGACTACTAGTTTCAAGCTTGAAGGATCCAATGACTGCCAAGCATGGAAATACATTCTAGAAGAGAATGATCTCGTAAGATCTAAAGATCCAGAGGGTGAAAGTGATAATGAACCAAACCTTTTAATATCAACCCTTTAAAGCACTGTCACTCATGGAAGTGACACTTGGCTCATTGATAGTGGTGCTTCTAAGCACATGACGGGATACCCGTACTCTATCAAATTTGATCAAGAAGGACTCACCTCATAAAGTGAAACTTGGAAATGATTATTAGTATCCTATCAAAGGTGTAGGAGAAGCTTCCTTCAAGTTAGATTCCGGGAAATTGATGAAGGTAAAAGATGTTTTACTCGTACCTGGGTTAAGGAAGAATCTTCTCTCTATTTCAACTCTAGAAGAGAAGGGTTTTAGAATTTCATTTGTCGATGGAGAAGTTTTAATGTGGCCAAAAGGGAAATCCTTCAATGATGCAATTATGATCGGTGTCCAAGAGGGAGGCTTATACAAATTGAAAGGACACTCAGAAACAACTCTAGTTCACAATATCGTAAACCCATGTCAATTATGGCACAAAAGACTTGTTCATCCACACTATAAGGAATTACCAACCATGAGCAAGATGGTGACAGGAATACCTGAGATCCAAGTGGACCATGAAGGCATATGCAAGGGATGTGCAAAAGGCAAGAGCGTGAAGAGCCCATTTCCAAGCAGTGAAAGCAAGGCCTAAGGTGTATTGGACACTATACACTCAGACGTATGCGGACCTATGTCCACCTCTTCATCCAATGGGTATGTATACTATGTCTCCTTCATTGATGACTTTCCACACAAAGCTTGGATTTATTTCTTGAAGATAAAAGGTGAAGTGTTTAGCAAATTTAAGGAATTCAAGACCCTCGTAGAAAACCTCTCTGAAAAGAAGATTAAGGTCTTGATGTCAAACAATGGTGGAGAATTCACATCAGATGAATTCAAGGCATTATATGGGGAAGCTAGGATTAAGAGGGAGCTCTCTACTCCATACAACCCTCAGCAAAATAGTGTGGCTAAAAGAAAGAACCGAACCATAATGGAAGTAGTGAAGGCCATGCTTCATGATCAAAACTTACCGAAACATCTATGGGCAAAAGCAACAAGGACTACAGTGTATGTGCATAATAGAACACCCCATCATGTCCTTGGGAGTAAGACCCCTGAAGAAATGTTCACAGGAAAGAAGCCAGAAGTCAGCCACCTGAGAATATTTGGTTGTCTAGTATATGTATATTTTCCCAAGGACAAAAGATCCAAATTGGACCCTTCAGGAAAGAAGGGCATATTTTCCGGTTACAATGAAACATCAAAGGCATACAGAGTCTACATCCCTGGTCACAAACAGGTTGAGATTAGTAGAGATGTTACCTTCGATGAGGATGCAGCGTTCAACAATTCAAGGAAGTGTCATACAGATGAAGACCATGATGAAGAACCGATAGCTCCAAGAGTTGTCGACTCGAGAATTGATATTGTACCTGAAGAAAATGATATAGAAGATCATGACATGGCAAAGCCACAAAGACCCACAAATCCACCTAGAGGAAAGAAGAGGCCAGCTTGTGCCCGTGAGATTATACAAGATGCATAAAAATACGGTGCTCCAGAAGGAACTTGCAAAGAAAGCAAGAAACCAAAACCCTATTCCAATTACACGGCACTCCTTAATGATATTATTGATATAGAACCCACATGTTATGAAAAGGCTGCAGAAAAGAAGAAATGGAAGGATGCCATGATTGAAGAGTACCAATCCATTTTGAAAAATGATGTTTGGGATGTGGTTACAAGACCACGAGAAAAATCAGTTGTAAGCTCAAAATGGATTTAAAAAATAAAACATACAGCAAATGGCAGTATTGAAAAGTACAAGGCAGGGTTTGCGACGCGAGGATTCTTGTTAAGATTAATGTTGTTATTAGGTTCTTTTCAATTTTATAGAGCATTTCCAAAACAACAGCATAAGTAGGATCACTAAAAGAAACACAATCACAAGGTACACAACATTTTATCTTGGGAAACCCTCATGGGGAAGAAAACCCAGCAAAAACCTCCTCAATAATAGATTACCAAGACAATGCCAAGACTTAAAGACCAAAACACCAAATATAAACCAAAACTGAGCATACGCCTCTCTTCTCCTTCCTCCTGCAACTGCAACTGCCTTCAAGAGATGGGCACTGGATCAGTGAGTGAGTGAATGAGCAAATGTGGTGCCATCCTCACTTATAAATACTTGTTGAGGAGGCACTAGGGTTATGTCTCTTCACTTAGTAGGGCCAAATTCTTCCAAGAGTGGTTAAAACCACTTTATAAACCCTAGGGGTCGACTTTACAAATACCACCATATAAATATGGTTTGACCAATCCACAAAAGGAGATTTGGTCTTATACAAGAACCGACATGATCAATCCACAAAAGGGGATTTGATCTATAAGATAACAACTCAATTATAATTAGAATATTCTTCGAAGTTACAATATTTCAACACTCCCCCTTAACGAGAAGGGTATTCTATTGGCATAACCCAATCCAACATCATCAGGAGAGAGAGAGAGAGGGCAACAACATCATCATCATCTGGAACACTGACCGACACATCTACAAATCATCGAAAGTTTTTCTCATCATTAATATCATCATCGTTCATAGCATGGAGCTGGAGTAGCATCATCATCATCATCTGCATTAAGTTGAAACATCAACATCAATTAGCATAACACTAAAACAACAATATCACCAACCCAAGGCTGGTACACCATCATCAACATCACAAGGTTGATACAACATTATCAACAACACGACGTTGATACAACATCATCAATAGCATGAGGTTAAAACAACATCATCATCATATGGAAACAGAATGAGGCAGGTGCAACAACATTTTGTGGTACTCTGATAGACTGTCCTTACCGGACCTTTGGGATCTTCCCAAGAATCATAAGACTCCCTATGATATAAAATCCTAACAAGCTACCATATGGTACTCTGAGAGACCATCCTTATCGGACCTTCAGGATCTGCCCAAGAATCATAAGATTCCCTAGGATATAAAATCCTATCGGAGCTACCACTATTGACCACAGTTGGTATATACATGCACATGTGCTATGACAGATCGTCCTTACCAGACCGTCGAGATCTGCCCAGGTATGATCAATCCCCTAGGATATAAAATCCTAACGAAGCTACCCGTTGTTGGTCAGGATACCATAGTATCATCAACATCACTCCCCCTTTCGAGGAAGGTCCTTTCGGACAACACCAAGCTTGTCTTGAAAGTACTCAAACTTCACACGAGACGGAGGCTTGGTCAACACATCTACAACCTCCTCATCTGTTCCAACATATTGGAGCTTTACAGCTCCCCTCTGCACCATATCATGAATGTAGTGATATCGGATATCTATGTGCTTCGACATATCATGGAACACCGGGTTCTCCCTCATCTTTATTCAACTCTGGTTATCACATAGTATTACGGTGGCTTCCCTCTCTAGATCAAATAGACCTGTCAACAACTTTCGAAGCCATATGGCTTCACAACTGGTGGAACATGCTGCAATATATTCTGCTTTTTTCATGCTGAGAGCAATACTGGATTGCTTCCTGCTTTGCCATGAAGTCATGGATGACCCCAGACTAAAACAACATCATGAAGTGCTCTTTCTATCAGAAGCAATTCCATCCCAATCCGAATCAGTATAACCATACAGTCTGAAGTCATCATTTCCAGTATAACATAGACCATAATCCAGCGTACCCTTAATGTATCTCATCACATGCTTTGCAGCTACAAGGTGAACACATCTGGGCTCTACCAGATACTCACTCAAGGTGTTCACAACAAAGCATATATTTGGCCTGGTATTTGTCAAATACATCAACGAACCAATAATTTTTCTATATAGAGTAGCATCAACCAACTCTGACGAAGTATCAACCAGGGGCTTCAAATTTGTTTCTATGGGTGTGTTCATGGCTTTACATTCCAACATGTCAAACCTCTTCAGTATTTCAACTACATACTTCCCTTGGTTAATGAAGATCTTCTCT
>ML811143.1:118831-130002 GCA_009831015.1 Picea engelmannii | reverse complement strand
ATGATTTTAGGGGCTAAATTTCGCTCATGGGCTAATTTTCCATGGTTTTTCCAAAAATGAGATTCGCTATTTTAAAAATGATTCGCCCAAATTCTATAGGATAAAATTAGTTTACCTTAAAAATCGCCAAAATTTTATAAAAAATATATAAAATACTTAGAAATTTGAATATTTTTACAAAAATATCGCCAAACATTTATAGTTGAAATATGAAGGATTAGTAATATTCGCCAAGTTTTCTACATCTTAAAATAAATTTCCATCCTTAAAATCATCTATTTTAACCAGAAGTTGGCCTGGCCCCGGCATTGCCACAAAAACTTCTCTAAATTGCAGCACGTCTATGGATCCATATTCGTTGTAGAACCACGCCTTCTGAAGTTTACTCATATCTTCTTTCTGCCTGCAAAATAGTCTACTTTGCTTTGATTTGATCGAGAACCGAACTTTCAAAGTATTATGGTGGTTTGGAGAAGCTAGTGGATATTTGTATGCTTTTGCAGGATTGGTGTGGATTTAAAAGCTAGGGCCTACCAACCACAAATCATTCTAGAGAGAGTAAAGATCAAATTAGAATGCATTGAATCTAGACATGAAAAATACAGATCAGATCAAAGGATAAAATGCATTGCATCTCGACACAAACCCTTACTTCATTATCACATTAGTTGGAATAGTATTGCAACCTACATCATCATGAGGTAGTGATTATGCACCCTGCACTGGTGTATTTTTAAAGCAATGATTATATACATTGGGATATATATCATTAAAAATAATTATATTTAATATAAAATATTTATAATATAAGATAAAATACTAAATGTTTTTCTGTATTAGAGATGGAAGTATTTTATTGGTTAAAGAATATCCATATTTTTATATATAATTAAATATATTATAAATGATAATTAACATAATAAATGGAATGATTTCACATTATCATTATTTTTGTGAATATATTTGAAACTTTTTAATATATAATTAAATATATTATATATGATAATTAACATAATAAATGAAATTTTTTCACGTAATCATTATTTTTGTGAATATATCTAAAAAAATTTAATATATAAATTTATTTTTCATTATTTTTTCCAATAATTTAATTAATTTAAATTAATTTAAATTTTATTGAAGATAATATCTATATTCAATGTAGATAACATATCTTTATAAATCAATTTATTATCTAAATTTACAAGTTAAATAGATTTAAAAATCTAACTTTATAGAAATGAATAACAAATGAAATACATAATTAACAACTCAAATATGCAGATACAATAATTTTTCTCCTGATTTCGGGCAAATGTCTTCGGAAAATATTTCCCCCAAAAAATGAAAAAGTTGAAAGTTATTTCAACCTATTGTTGTAGTCAATATTGTTGAGTATGGCTAGTTCCAAGCCAACAAATGCCTAATTCAAATCTCCCTATTTAAGTTGCACTAGTTTATGCCAATAAATTTAAGAAAGATGCCATCCATATATGTGGATAAACATCCTTCAACTTGGAAAAAGAAATTGATATAAAATATATGTAAAATATATTTCCTTAAACTATATTCTATGTGTTTAACTAAACTAAAATGAACTTATGAACAAAATATGTCACTCCAATGTTAAAGTGAAGTGTATTTTCAAAATGACCAAAGAAAAAGAACAATGAGTTACATAGAACCATCATGAAACTTTGATTACATGGATTGGGAAATATAGACTTACTTTGTAGTTGATCTTTGTACCCTTTATCTAATTAAAAAACAAGTTCATCACCACTAAGATTCAAGAGAAACAAAGCATGGAAGCTAATGTTTGAGAAATATGCTAAATGTTGGCACTTCAAGCACAAACTAAAGTCTTTAGTACTTCCACAATGTTATACAAAGATATATAATGATAAGGAACAAAATATAAGAAATTAAAATGATGAATTTTATTGGGCATCAATGAAGAATAAAATAGTCCTTAACCATGTTACTTATTGGAGAATGTTGATCCAATTAAAAAAGCATCCTCAAATTTTGGATAATATACTTGAGAGTAATTAGTATATACATTGATTTATGTGTCACACAACCACTTAAAATGAAAAAAAAAAATAGTAGCTAAGTATAAGGATAAAAATGAATAAGGGTTGGAAAACATCAAAATTGTTATTGGTATAATGATCAAATGAACTACCATGTGCCAAAATATCAAAGACCTATTATTTGCATTTTTCACCCACCTTTGATTTTGGATAGAGGTTGAAATATGTATGTTTGGCTAGGGTCCCTTGGAATTTGATTTTAATAGAGTCTATTACACTCTCTCAACTACCAATTATAAGATCTTTCAGTCCCTTATAGAGATGGTAAATCAATGTCCCCTACTAGCCACTATTAAAACATGTGATGAACTAAGTAGATTCATTCAAAGCAATGATAAACAACATGTTACCCCCCAACCTAGGGGTAACTAATGAGATGATATCTCGAGGTCCGTAGGTAGAAAAAATGGAGTGTCAAGAGTTGGATTGATCCAGGTGGATATCGATGGCCATCCACCTATTCCAACTGGCTCAAAACAATCTTCTGGCAATTTACTATTTTTAGCAGTTTTTCAGTTCCTAAACTTTTGGGGTTATTTTGTGGGCCTAAATGAAGTTTTTTTGGGATTGAGCACATCAATTATGGTCGATGGCTCTCATTGAGCCTAAAAAATGAATCACCTCAAATATACCTTTCCAATGAGCTATCATGCGCCCCAAACGAAGATCGTATGCCAAATTTATGCCCTCGAGAAGTTGATACACCAAACTACCCAAAACAGGGTCCACAAAACTGTTGGATTTTCATCTTCCAGGGTTCGGGTTTTGGATTTTATTTATGTTAAAATTTCCTTTAGAGCCTCATTGAAATCATCTTCTTGCGAATGAGTGTATCCATCTCATCTCTTCTCAGACATAAGCTGCCACCATTCTAGCGAGTCTTTCACTCTGTAATTTTACAGTTCTGTACATTTCACTCATTAATAGAAATTGTGTATTATTGTATATCCATGCCTCTTATTATATATTTGATATATCTTTGTTATATTATTGGCTCTCTTGCAATATCTCTATATATTTTTGTGTTATATCTCCGCTCTCATTTCGTGTCGAAAATAATTTAGATTAGTGGTATCAGAGAAGGTTGCACTTGATCGTTTTTTAGTACATGTCCCTGGCGAGGTCCAAGTATAGAAAGTTGGGTCTCTATATTGTCTCTCTTGAGGAAAATTTCTCTCACACTCGCAAGAAACCCTTCACGGAGGAAGAAACGAAAAACAATGGAGCAGAAGATTTTATCAATTTCTTCCTTGAGCAAGCTTTAATGCAACGGAGGGACGAAATGATGGGGAATTTTTTCCACATCCTTCAATGCTTGTCGATAACAGTATACATTTCTTCATCAATCGGTCACTTTGGAAGCACCTCTCCTTTCAAGGTACAAGTCAATTTTGATATTCCTATATTTGAAGGTCAGATAGATGTGGATGCCCTAGAAAAATGGTTAAATCTACTAGAAGGTTATTTTTTTGTTCACAATTTTTCCGAAAGGGAAAATGTCACCTTCGCAGTCCTTAAGGCTCTCCCCATGTCAAACATTAGTGGGAAACTTACTAGGAGAAAATTTCCACAGAGGAGTCTGGAATATATGGGGTCGAGCCCACTTGGGATTTTTTTGTGGATGCAATCATGGAACAATATTACCCTGTTGGTAACTATGGCGACCAATACATGAGATGGACCACACTGTGGTAAGAGGGTCCAAACAGTGTCGGAGTTCAAAAATAATTTCCATACCTTACGCACCAAGCTGGGTATCAAAGACTCCGAGTGACGTCTGGTTCTGAAATACCATTGGGCTCTACATAGGTACATCCAAATCGAAATGGATTTCCTGTACATCTCATCACTGGGAGCCGCCTATCGATATGGTGTCAAAATCAAGCATAAATTTAGGCACCAAAACAAATGGGATTTCAGGTCTTCAAATATGCAGTAACCAAAGAATGATAAAGACAACCCTAACAAACAACCTCTCGAAAACCAGTCCAAGCCATAGGAAAAGAAGGGTCACGGGAAGACGAAGAAGGACACTGGAAAGTGGTGTGATTTCCACAAAAAAACTGGCACAACACTGATGAATGTCTCTCAAAACAATCATTGGTGGTCGAGATCAAAGAAAAGGAGCCGAACCCCAATTTAGAATCTGATTTAGAAAATAATGGGAGAAGACAAATCATCAATTTTTTCCCTTTTCGTCAGAATTCGACGATATAAATCTACATGAATCATAATATTTTGTTGTTTAAATTCCATTTCTAAATGCATAAATGGATTCATCATGTTGAAAAACCCATGGGACACTTGAATTACACAGAATTAACCACTCAAATATGCAGATACACCAATTTATGGCCGAATTTCGGGAAAATGTCCCCAGAAAACATCCCTGAAAAAAAGCCAAAAATGTTGAAGGTTATTTCAACCTGTTGTCGTCAATATTGTTGGTTATGGCTAGTTTTGTGCCAAAAAATTCCTAATTCAAATCTCCCTATTTGAGGCACACTAGTTTATGCCAATAAATTTAAGAAGGATATCATCCATAAATGTGGGTAAACATCCATCATCTTGGAAAAAAAACTTGATATAAACTCTATGTAAAATATATTTCCTTAAACTATATTCTATGTGTTTAACTAAACTAAAATGAACTTATGAACAATATATATCACTCCAATGCTAAAAGTGAAGTGTATTTTCAAAATGACCAAAGAAAAATAACAATGAGTTACATAGAACCATCATGAAACTTTGATTACATGGATTGGGAAATATAGACTTTCTTTGTAGTTGATATTTGTACCCCTTTACCGAATTAAAAAAAAAAAAAAACGCTCATCACCACTAAGATTCAAGAGAAACAAAGCATGGAAGCTAATGTTTGAGAAATATACTAAATGTTTCCACTTGAAGCATAGACTAAATTATTTTGTACTTCCACAATGTTAGACAAAAATATATAATGATAAGGAACAAAGTATAAGAAATTAAAATGATGAATTTTATTGGGCATCAATGAAGAATAAAATCGTCCTTAACCATGTTACTCATTGGAGAATGTTGATCCAATTAAAAAATCATACTCAAATTTTGGATAATATACTTGAGAGTAATTAGCATATACATTCATTTCTATGTGTCACACAACCACTTAAAATGAAAAAACACAGTAGCTAAGTATAAGGATAAAAATGACTAAGGGTTGGAGAACATCAAAATTGTTGTTACTATAATGATCAAATGCACTACCATGTACCAAAATCTCAAATACCTATTCTTTTCATTGTTCACCCACCTTTGATTTTGGATAGAGGTTGAAAGATGTATGTTTTGCTAGGGTTCCTTGGAATTTGATTTTAATAGAGTCTATTACAGTCTCTAAAATACCAATTATAGGATCTCTTAGTCCCTTATAGAGATGATAAATCAATTTCCCCTACTAGCCACTATTAAAACATGTGATGAACTAAGTAGATTCATTCAAAGCAATGATAAACAACATGTTACACCCCAACCTAGGGGTAACTAATGAGATGATCTCTCGAGGTTCGCACGTAGCAAACATGGAGTGTTGAGAGAAATATTGATCCAAGTGGATAACAATGGCCATCCACCTAGTCAAATTGGATCAAAACAATATTTTGGTAATTTACTAATTTTAGCATTTTTTTCATTCCTAAACTTCTATGGCCATTTTGAGGGCCTAAATGAATATTTTTTGGGATCGAGCACCTCAATTAGAACTAGGGTCTCTCATTAATCCCCAAAAATGAATCTCCTCGACGATACCTTTCCATCAAGCTATCATGCGCTCAAAATGGAGATCGTATGCCAAAGTTACGCCCTTGGGAAGTTGATACACCAAATTGCCCAAAACGAGGTCCACAAAATTGTTGTCTTTTCATCTTCCGAGGTTAGGGTTTTGGATTTTATTTATGTTAAAAAGGACTTTAGAGCCTCAATTTAATCAACTTATTGTGAATGAGCGTAGCCATCACATCTCTTCTCAGAGATAAGTTGCCACCATTCTAGTGAGTCTTTCACTCTGTAATTTTACAGTTTTGTACTTTTCACTCATTAATAGAAATTGTGTATTATTGCATATCTGTGACTCTTGTTATATATCTAATATATCTCTATTATATTATTGTCTCTCTTTCAATATCTCAGTATATTTCTATGTTATATCTTCTCTCTCATTTCATGCTAAAAATAATCCAGATCAGTGGTATCAGAGCAGGATGCTCTTGATCATTTTTTAGTGCATGTCCCCGGCGAGGTCAAAGTATAATAAGTTGGGCCTTGATCTTGTCTCTATTAAGGAGAATTGCTCTCGCACACCCAAGAAACCCTCCATGGTAGAAGAAAATAAAAATTACAGAGCATAAGATTCTATCAATCTGTTGCTTGAATAAGATCTTACGCAACATAGGGATGAAATGATGTAGAATTTTTCCCACGTCCTTCAATGCTTTCTGATAACAACAGGCATGTATTCATCAAGAATCCACTTTGGAAGAAACTCCCCTTTCAAGGTACAAGTCAATTTTGATATTCCCGTATTTGAAGGTCAGATAGATGAGGATTCCCTAGAAAAATGGTTAAATCTGCTAGAAGGTTATTTCTCCGTTCACAATTTTTCTGATAGGGAAAAGATCACCTTCATGCTCCTAGTTAAGGCTCTCCCCCATGTCAAACATTGGTGGGAAACTTACTAGGAGAAAAGTTCCACAAAGGATTCTAGAATATATGGGGTTGATCCCACTTGGAATTTTTTTATGGATGCGTTCAGGGAACAATATTACCTTGTTGGTAACTATGGTGACCCATACATGAGATGGACTACATTGTGGAAAGAGAGGGTCCAAAAAGTGTCAGAGTTCACAAATAATTTCCATACCTTGTGCATTAAGCTGGGTATCAAAGACTCCAAGTGACATCTGGTTCTGAAATACCGCCGGGCTCTGCATAGGTACATCCAAACCAAAATGGATTTCCTGGACATATCATCACTGGGAGATGCCTATCGATATGTTGTCAAAATCAAGCAAAAATTTAGGCACCAGAAAAAACGGGCATTCAGGTCTACAAATCCAAAACAACCAAAGTATGATAAAGACGACCCTAACAAACAGCCTCCCGAAAACCAGTCCAAGACATAGGAAAGAAGGGTCATGGGAAGACGAAGAACACCATTAGAAAGTGGCGTGATTTCCACAAAATCCCCTGGAACAACACTGATTAATGTCGCTCAAAAAAATCATTGGTGGTGGATATCAAAGAAAAAGAGTCGAACCCTGATTCAAAAAATAATGGGAGAAGACAGATCATCGATGCAGACCCCACTTCTACTGTCAGGACTGCAACAATTCAACCAGAAGAACCAACAGATCCTAAAAAGGGGGAATGCCTCTTCCATTCATAGATGTGGGTGAAGGGGACCCCATTGCATTTTAGTGTTGATAGCAGAAGCCAGAAGAACCTTATATTAGCATAGTTCGTCAAATAGTTTGGATTGTCAACAACACCACACCCACATCCATTCAACATCGGGATGTTCGTGACAACCTTCAACAAGCTAAGCAGTGCAACTTCTCCAGCAAGGCAAGCAGCTCATCAAGATGCAGATTTAGCAAACACTTTTCCCTCTCCCCCGAGCACTCAATGCAATGGAGACCATTGCTTCTTAAGGAGGAAGGATTGGTCTAGGTGGATATCGATGGCCACCCACCTATTCCAACTGGCTCAAAATAGTCTTCTTGAAATTTACTATTTTTAGTAGTTTTTTAGTTCCTAAACTTCTAGGGCCATTTTGAGTTCCTAAATGAAGTTTTTTCGGGATCGAGCACCTCAATGATATAAAATGGCTCTCATTTTTCCCCCAAGATCAATATCCTTGACAATATCTTTCCAACTATCTATTGTGCGCCCCAAATGGAGATCGTATGCCAAAGTTACGCTCCCAGGAAGTTGATACACCAAACTACTCAAAATGGGATCCAAAAAACTATTAGCTTTTCATCTTCCGAGGTTAGGGTTTTGGATTTTATATATGATAAAAAATCCTTTAGAGACTCATTTTAATCATCTTCTTGCGAATGAGCGTAGCCATCACATCTCTTCTTAGAGATAAGTTGCCACCATTCTAGTGAGTCTTTCACTCTGTAATTTTACAGTTCTGTACATTTCACTCATTAATAGAAAGTGTGTATTATTGTATATCTATGACTCTTGTTATATATCCAATATATCTCTGTTATATTATTGGATATCTTGCAATATCTCTGTATATTTCCAAGTTATATCTCTTCTCTCATTTCGTGTCGAAAATAATCCAGATCAGTGGCATCAGAGTAGGTTTCTCTTGATCATTTTTTAGTACATGTCTCGGACGAGGTCTGAGTATAGAAAGTTGGGTCTCAAGCTTGTCTCTCTTGAGGAAAATTTCTCTCGCACGCCCAAGAAACCCTCCATGGTAGAATAAAAGAAAAACGATGGAGCAGAAGATTATATCAATTTGTTGCTTGAGCAATCTCTCTCGGAGTCTCGTGTGACAAAGGGACTAAATGATGGATAATTTTTTCCACATCCTTCAATGTCTGTCAATAACAAAAGGTACATCTTCATCAAGTGGACACTTTGGAAGCACCTCTCCTTTCAAGGTACTATTCAATTTTGATATTCCCATATTTGATGGTCAGATAGATGCATATTCCCTAGAAAAATGGTTAAATTTGCTAGAAGGTTATTTTTCTATTCATAATTTTTCGGACATGGAAAAAATCACTTTCACACTCCTTAAGGTTGTCCCCCATGTCCAACATTGGTGGGAAACTTACTGTTTGAAAATTTCCATAGAGGATTCTGGAATATATTGGGTTGATCCCACTTGGGATTTTTGTGTGGATGCAGTCAAGGAAAAATATTACCCTGTTGGTAACTATGATGAAAAATACATGAGATAGACCCCATTGCACCAAGAGAGTGGCCAAACAGTGTCGGATTTCACAAACAATTTTTGTACCTTGCGCACCAAGCTGGGTATCAAAGACTCCGAGTGATATCTAGTTCTGAAATATCGTGGGGCTCTGTATAGGTACATCCAAAACCGAAATGAATTTCCTGGACATCTGATCACTTCGAGCTACCTATCGATATGTTGTCAAAGTCGAGCATAAATTTAGACACCAGAAAAAATGGGATTTTGGGTCTGCAAATCTGCAACAACCAAAGTATGATAAAGATGACCCTAACAAATAGCCTCTTGAAAACCAGTCCAAGCCACAAGAAAAAGAGGGTCGCATGAATACAAAGAAGGACACTAGAAAGTGGTGTGATTTCCACAAAATCCCCTCGCACAACACCGATGAATGTCGCTGAAAACAATCATTAGTGGTCGCGATCAAAGAAAAGGAGTCGAACCCCGATTTAGAATCTGATTGAGAAAATAATGGGAGAAGACAGATCATCAATGTAGACCCCATTGTTATTGTCACGACCGAAAAAATTCAACCAGAAGAACCAACAGATCTTGAAGAGGGGGAGTTCCTCTTCCATTCATAGATGTGGGTGAAGGGAACCCTGTTGCATTTCATTATTGATAGCAGAAGCCAGAAGAACCGCATCTCAACAGAGGTTGTCAAACAGTTGGTATTTTTGACAACACCACACTCACAAACATACAACATTGGGTGGCTTTGTCAGGGATGAGATCTTCGTGTCATCCAATAGTGTCAATTGTCATACAACATCCAGTCCTTCAAGGATGAAGTATTATGTGATGTTTCCCCACTGGATGTATGTAATGTTCTGTTGGGCTAGCCATATATGTGGAAGCACCATGTTATTTATGAGTATCGACTCCGTAGTGTAATTTTTACTCTCGGGGTTCATCTCTACAAGGTACTAGAGGTAGTTCCAACTACTTTCCCACCTAAACATTGTCGCAAGGTCATGTCTCATACTACAAAATTCATCTTCTTCACAATCTGTTCAAAAGGTGAACAGAAGAAGACCACAACCACTGCAGCTTTTGTCCAGTAGAAGTAGGTCGACAAGACTAGAGAAAATTGAAAGGATTCCTTCTGCATACATTCATCTCATGTAGCCAGGCTGGTTAAAAATTTCCAACCCTTCCAGCCACATGTTCGTGACAACCTTAAACAAGCTAAGCAACACAACTTCTCTAGCAAGGCAAGCATTTCATCAAGATGCAAATTCAACAAACGCTTTTCCCTCTCCCCCTGGAAATCAACACAATGATTACCATTGATTTCTAAGGAGGGAGGATTTATCTAAGTGGATATCGATGGCCACCCACCTATTCCAACTAGATCAAAACAGTCTTCTGGAAATTTACTATTTTTAGCTGTTTTTCAGTTCCTAAACTTCCTGGGCCATTTTGAGGGCCTAAATGAATTTTTTTGGGGATAGAGCACCTCAATGATATTTGAATGCCTCCATTGATCCCCCAAAATGGATCTCCTTGACGATACCTTTCCAACTAGCTATCACACTTCCCAAACAGAGATTGTATGCCAATGTTACACCCCCGGGAAGTTGATACACCAAACTACCCAAAACGGGGTCCAAAAAACTGTTGGATTTTCATATTTCGGGGTTAGGATTTTGGATTTTCTTTATGTTAAAAATTCATTTAGAGCCTCATTGTAATAGTATTCTTGTGAATGATCATATCCATCACATATCTTCTCAAATATAAGTTGTCACCATTCTAGCGAGTCTTTCACTCTGTAATTTTACAGTTCTGTACATTTCACTCATTAATAGAAATTGTGTATTACTGTATATTTGTGCCTCTTGTTATATATCTGATATATATGTGTTATATTATTGGCCCTCTTGCAATATCTCTGTATATTTATGTGTTATATCTCCTCTCTCATTTCGTGCCAAAAATAATCTAGATCATGGATTACTGACAAAGCCCACATTGAGCAGGAAAAGCCCCTCCTCTCCACCACACACCACCATTCATCATCAACATTTGTTTTTGTGGTTGTAGCCTAAAAAATATCCAATCCCCCACATCAAACTCTCTTCCAATGTGATGTT
>ML811143.1:57963-90485 GCA_009831015.1 Picea engelmannii | reverse complement strand
AATCATGGTTGAATATGAAAAAATCTCTAGTGGAGGAAGCCAAAGAATTGAAGGCCAAATCCAAAGACTACAATGAAATTTTATGCATCTATATACATTTTTTGAAGTGAAATTGAACATATTATTGGCATTGTTAATGTTGTTGAATTGAAGAAAAATCTTGGGAAACCAATACACTAATTTCTATAAGCAGTTCCACAATTTCTTATCCTAGTGTCGACTATATCATCCTCATTGAGTGTTAGTACATACACATACTATGTTGTTCCTCCGTTCACAATGTCTAGGGATCATAAAACCAACCTAAACCAAAATACAAACTAAAATAAAACCAAAAATACAATATGTGAAAGGGATAGATGGGCCAAATAAATTTCTACCATATATAGTGGTCAAGGAGGCCAAACCAATAGAAGAGAAAGTTTAGAAAAAGGTCAATAAGGAGGATGTGGTTATTTGGAACAAAGGTCACAAGGTGCACATATGTGAGTACATGGCTTTATAAAGAGTCCCACATCATCAATGAACTAGGTTCCTTTGGCATGAGCTACCATAGTGTCATATCCACAATGAGAAACTCTATAATGAAAAAAAATATAATGTGGGTCAATCATACATTATATCCTTTAGGAAAGATCCATAATATTTGGAGATCCAATCTTAGAGGTCATTTTTCTTTAGCCATAAGCCACATGGAGGAAACCTTATTAATGTATAAGGATGACCAAGTTGATGGTTTACCTAAGCGAAAGAGATTCTTAAAAGGGTGACCTTGTAAGGTAGATAGAGAGGTAGTGGGGGGGTGGGGGGGGCAGAGGCCCATAGTGATAATAGTGGAGGCCATTCAATGTAAGGTGGACTAAGTCAACTATATTATTAAATAAGGCCCACTATGGTAGTTAGATATAATAAATGGGTAGTTAGATATAATAAATGTAAGAGGAATTCTAGAAGTAGAACCTTCTAAGAAGTCCTCTTACATTTATTCTATCTAACTACCATAGTGGGCCTTATTTAATAATATAGTAAACCTAGTCCACCTTACATAGAATGGCCTCCACTATTATCACTATGGGCCTCTGGGCCCACAATGTCTGCTAAGGAAAGTGTTCTAATACCACTTGTTAAGAACTTGAATAGATCTACAAATATAATCACCACAAATACTTGCATACAAAAATACCAAAAAGATTCAGAGAACAATATAGAAAACCACAACTTTATTATAGAAACCCTTGAGGTAAGGAAACACCATACAATGGATGTTATTATGGAAGGGATCCTCTCATGTTCACTTGCCTCTTCAAGGGGGCATCCTCCTATTGAGTTATTGCTCCAAATACAATATTTCTCTTCATGTCCCATTATGTTGCTTGAACCCCTTTATATAGTGCTACCATCACCTAAGAACATTATAGAAGAGGAATCTTCTAGAAGTAGAACCTTCTAAGAAGTCCTCTTACATTTATTATATCTAACTACCCATTTATTATATCTAACTACCATAGTGGGCCTTATTTAATAATATAGTGGACCTAGTCCACCGTACATTGAATGGCCTCCACTATTATCACTATGGGCCTCTGGGTCCCCCCACTACCTCTAGCTACCTTACATTCCATCCCCCTTATGAAAGCGTTGTCCTCAATGCTTGATATACAACCATATACCAGGGTCCCATGGATAAGTGTGGACCATAGTGCTGAAGTAGATTAAAGAACCAGGGTTCCATTAAGAAATGGAATCCACCATGCTGAAGTAGTCCAACCACCATTGTAAACCAACGTTCCATGTCCAATTTCTCATATGAACCCCACATGGAAGATATCGACACCCAATAACCAACTGAAAATGATGCTCCCAATACTGACACCTATCATGTGGATCCAAATAAGAATATTCATCCACATAGTGGGAGATGATCAAAGATGAATCTGGAAGTAACAATACCATTGTAGAATATGCAAGTTGGATGCTGGTAACTAGCTCTTGATGTGGGACATTGATGTTCTCTACAGAAGGTAGAGTAGAGTCATCAAATAAAATATGGAAGTGGTTGCCATCCCAGAAATGAAAACTATCCATATACCAATCATCGCAATCGGCCTCAAAATCATACCAAGCATATATTTCTTGATTATATTCATCCTTGAGGTCCTCCATAAGAAATATCTCCTACATATTATCCAATGAATCTTGGATACTACGAAAACTATCATTGAGTCTGTATGTGAGGCCATTTACAAAGTCATCCAATGTGTCATACAATTGGACTTTGAATGCTTTAGTAATTTGTATAATTTCTTTGAGGGTTTGAGAGGAAATTTCCATATGAGAACCTTATTAACTCTTTGGTCCCATAGCCGTCACAAAAAAAAACCCAAAAAATAGAACAATAAGTTACGGCAAAAAATTGTGGCTTTTTCTAGAAAAACCCTGAAAAACTGTTGAATTTAAAATGCTCATAACTTCACTTCTCGGACTCTGTTTTGGCTGATTTGTTTTTTGAAATTGGGTGAAATTGTGAGAGGAACTCATGTCTATAATTTGTTTGGGCAAATTCGACCTCCAGATGCTACAGGAAAAAAAAAAAATCGCGTCGTCGTTTGCGAAAAAAACCCTGAAAATTTCAAATTTGCAAATTTCAATATCTTGACTTCTCAGACTCTATTTAGGACGATTTGTTTTTTTTCAAATTGGGTGTTTTTATAATAGGAACTCAAATATACAACCTGTTTCGGAAAAATTTTCACAAAAATATACCTAAATTTTATGAAATGTCATGGCCCTCTTTTTTCTTCTCCGAAAAAAAAATGCAAAAATAAAAAATATTTGCTCACAATGTCTGACAAGGAAAGTTCTTTAATACCACTTGTTAAGAACCTGAATAGATATACAAATATAATCACCACAAATACTGAATACACAATAGATCCACAAAACAAGATAGAAGAAACCACACTTTATTATTGAAACCCTTGAGGTAGGGCAACACCATACAATGGATCATATTATGGAAGGGATCCTCTCTTGTTCACTTGCATATTTGAGGGGGCTTCCTCCTAATGAGCTTCAGCTACAAACACAATATTTTTCTTCATGTCCCATTACATTGCTTGAACCCCTTTATATAGTGCTACCATCCCCTAAGAACATTCTAAAGGAGGAATCTTCTAGAAGTAGAACCTTCTAAGAAGTCCTCTTACATTTATTATATCTAACTACCCATTTATTATATATAACTACCATAGTGGGATTTATTTAATAATATAGTGGACCTAGTCCACCTTACATTGAATGGCCCCGACTATTATCACTATGGGCCTCTAGCCCCCCCCACTACCTCTCTAGCTACCTTACAGATCTTCCCATCAGAGGAGGATCCTTTAAGGTAGAGGCACGTTGAGAACTAACAACAAGGGAGAAAACCTACCTCTTTAGTGAATTTATTCACTTGCACCAACAAGGGTCATGCAATCCTCTATAACTATTACAACAAATGCATCCCGACATTTAGGTATATACCTAAATATTGGTAACTCTTTTATTTTTTTTGGTAAAAAGAAATATTTGTATTACAACAATCCCCCCTCTCTATATATATTAGGAATATTCTTATGAATCTTATTAATAAACCAAAATGTACAAAAAAATATTATAAAAAAGGTTGTGAGACGAGATGCTTAGAAAACACAATAATCAAATATTCAAGCATGCCCTCTTAGGTTAGATCTACATTTATTTTGTACATAAACATGATACCAACACTAAGACCATTATTAAAAGATAATTTTGAAAACCAAGTCATCTCAAATCACCAATAATATAATATTGTAATAAGTCCAACTACCTTGCAACCTTAGGCACCAACCCATTACAACATGAAGGAAAGTTAGAGTCCAAATTAATGTCCATGTTAGTCTTCTCTAACATAGAATGCTAAAAAGTAACCAATTTTATTTTTCCTCGTTGCTCCATGAGGATATTATTAAGATTTTTTTGTGCTCTATAATAATTCCCTTATTTACGTGTGATTGTATGTCCCATTAAATAGTCATTGAAAAGGCATTTACAAACTATCAAAATTAGCTTCTCAAATTTGGATGTTAATTTTGGATGTTCACATATCCATCAACATGTCATAGTAACTTTCAATGCTTGGGAATTAATTTAGATTTGGAACTTGGATGCCAAGGAACCGAATGACTAGCAGATGTTCATGATTATAGGTATTAGCACTCCAAGTTTCTCATGCATGACCTAATTAGGATAAAATGTATGGGCTTATGCCCTAAACAATATTCGAACAATAGATACATAGTTACTAAACTATGTGGATGGTTCAGAGTTATATGTCTGTTAGGATTCTTCCAAATCTCTCTTTATTTGTCCAATTTGAATGATTCTCTTAGATATACATTGCATAGCATAATCATTTTTTATGAAAATCATGTATATTACACATAATTATTGTAGAATACCTATAGATGATAATGACATTAATCCGATAAAGTTCAAATGAGACGAGGACGAGATCAGATATATAGAGTGGGTGTGTGAGTCATATTTGAGTCTGGAAAATCTCCCATATTTTCAAGGCACGCGAACATTCTATCCATATCAAATTTCAGTGCATACAGAAACAGTTTGAAAAAACTTCAACATTGACCCCATTCATAGGTCATTGTTTCCCACGTCTAGTCCTAGTACAATGTATTTTAATTGTTTCTTTTAAAATTCATTAGAGATGCACGTTCCAAAATATATTACTACAAGGGCATGCAATAACATCAATAAATAAGTACTTGATAAATTGCACAAGCTTCATCATTTATTTATTGTATTTTTTTTCTCTCATCTAAGTACATTTTTGCTCCATAAAGAGTATTAGTACAAAATCATTATTTAAATACGAAATATCATCTAGTGCCTTCTTATTGCCACCAAAATCATGGGCCTAATTGGCATGATGTTGGTTTTGAATGACATAGGTGATGAATATTGATGGGTATGTTGGGAGTTTCATTCATGATATTAATTCAAGAAATTTCAAATGAAACGGAGATGAGATCGGATATATAGAGTGGGTGTGAAAATAATATTTGAGTCTAGAAACCCTCCCATATCATCAAGGCATGCAAACAGTCTATCCATGTCAAATTTCAGTGCATACATAAAAAGTTTGAAAAACTTTCAACGTTAGGCCCATTCATAGGTCATTGTTTCCCATGTCTAGTCCTAGTACAATGTCTTTTAGTTGTTTCTTTTAAAATTCGCTTGATACTAAAGTCCCCACATATAGTACTACAAGGGCATGCAATAATGTCGATAAACAAGTACTTTATAAATTGCACAAGATTCATGAGTTATATCTTGTCTTTGTTATTTTCTCTCACCTCGGTACATTTTTTCTCCATAAAGAATATTAGTACGAAATCATTATTTAAATATGAAAATTCATATAGATCCTTCTTCTTGCCACCAAACTCATGGGCCAAAGTCCTATGTTTTTGAACAGTTTAGACGAAAATTCTATAGCAATGACGAACATGTTCATCGAAACTCCGTTGCTACAATACTATGACAACAATGATGACATTTACGATGATGGTATAAAGATGAATGAGCTTCTCTTGTTTTCGAGAATAATTTATTCTCTACTGAACAAGGCCAACCACGTGAAGGTGGAATCTCATATGGCCCCTCCCCTCCCCCTCACATCACTCTCAATTCCCCAATACCCAATCTATCAAATAGAAAATAATCAAAAGCAACATAGTAATCATGCATAGAAACTACCAAAAAACAAATTAATTAAGGTAAACGAAATTATGTGTTTGTAAATGATAAATTTAGTTTAGCATGTACTATATGCCCACTATTTTTAGGTTTAATATAATAAACAACATGTAACATAGAATATAAACTAGCAACAATCACATTTAAGTAAAAAGTGGTTGATATACGTCGATCGACGCCATTTTCCACCTTTTTAAAATTAATGGCATCGATAGACGTATATCAACCACTTTTTACTTAAATGTGGTTGTTGCTAGTTGACGGCCGAAAAAGTGGAGAACATTAATGTATTAATTAATTATTACATTAATTTATACTGTAATTTATTAATGTACACATTAGTTAATAAATAAATAATATATTAAATAATAAAGTAATACATTAATAATAAAAAAATACATTAATAAAGTAATAATGTATAGATACATTAATGTCATATTACATAAAGGTTATAAAGTCCCAATGTAATAATTAAATAATGTATTAATACATAAATATGGTAATATGTTAAAGTTTAATATTTTAATTAATAAATACCTTATTGTAATGTATAAATTAAAGTATCAATACATAATGTATATAGTAATATAATGTAGTATGATGATGATGATCATGATTAACGCCCATTAAGATCCATTGGTCTATCAAACTTTAAGAGGGTAAGTGATTACTTGTGATTCTTTATGTATAGTGATAGAACTCAGGATCACCCCAAACTTTAAAGTTTTATCAAAATTCAAAATAATTCAAAATGGATTTCAAAATATATTAATAAACTGTAATTACAATAAAAAGAAATTTAACTACTTCTGATTTATGTATAGCAATAGAACTCTAGATCACACAATTCCAAAAAAAGATCCTGAGTGTCCCAAATTCCTATTTATTATTATCCTTATGGTCTCTATCCTTAACAATAGATTTTTGATTTCTAATTATTGCCCATTTTCCTTCTTTCCTAGCTTCTTTTACCTTTTGATCTTCCTTCCTTAATTCAGCTCGGAGATTTACTAAGTATGATATATTTATGGTCATTACAACTTACTTTGACACGGATCAACCTATCTTTATGATAAGAGAAGTCCGGAGAAACCTGGGTAAAAAAGGTAAAAATCAAAGTTATTCATGTTCAAAAACTCCTTAAAAATAAATAAATAAATAAAACCTCAAAACTCTAGATATATAATCTTAGACATAAGTAGTATTCCCATTCAAAAACGACAGAGAAATAATTTCAAAACCCTAGAAAAGTAGTAAAGTAGTATTCTTGTTCAAAACCCCAAAGAAGTAGAAATTATTCCCGTTCAAAACTGCAGAAAAGTAGAAATTATTCTCGTTCAAAAACGTAAAGAAATAATTTAATTATAACGTATGTAATATTAAAATATTATTAATTAATATATTTATAAAGCATTACATTAATAAAGTATTAAAGTATCCAAAAATATATAATAATACTTTAAAGTAATAATATATAAATATAATAATATTGTAAAGTAATAATGTATAAATATAATAATATTTTAAAGTAATAATGTATTAGTAGTTACACTAATAAAGTAAAAATACATTTATAATGTATTTTAGAGTAATTAAATTAAAATATTACATTATTACAATAAAATAAAACCATTATTATTCATTAATTATAAAATATTAAAGTATTAATAAGTATTAATACATTGATGTAATAAAATATTATTGTATTAATACATTGATGTGATAATATATTATTGTACTAAAATTTAATAATTAAATAATATATTAATGATATATAAATTATTGTAGAAAATAATAAATACATTAATGTTTTCAAGTATTAAATCATTAAAACAAGTATTAAAACAATAATTTATAATTTAATGTATTAACTAATTATTAATAATATATTAATAATTAAAGTATTAATTAATTAATTAATTAATACAATAATACAATAATATTAAAATAATACATGAATAACACATTATTAAAAAAATAATACATAAAAACATTAATTCATAGTAAATATATATTAAAATAATAAAGTATTAATAAATTAAAAATACATTAAAACTACTTTATAACATTATTACATAAATACAAAACACAAATCACAAACGTATTAAATTTTTACATTAAAATATCAACACATTAATACAATATTCATGAATACATTAATAGAATATGTTACATTAATAAATTAATAATAAAGTACTGCATTACAAATATATTAATAAACTAATAATACATTTAAAAAATATTAATATATTTTTTTGTTTGTTTGTTAGAAATGTATTTGTTATTATCACTTTATTATTAATAATCTATTAATACTTAAAATTAAACATTTCACTAATGTATTAAACAATAATACAATAATACAATAATACTTTAATGCATTAAGGTATTTCTGTATGAATGCATTAAATAATATACCATTATGGTTGGTCATGGTTGAACTTCACCATGCTTGGCCATGGTTGACCATCACCATGGTTGACTATGGTTGAACTTCACCATGATTTGTTATGGTTGACCATCACCATGGTTGACTGGGGTTGACTATGGTTTCTCATGTCCATGGATGAGCTTCGTAGACCATGTGGAGACGATTATGGTGGCGATGTTGATTATGTTGATGAATAAACAAAGTACATTAATAAAGTACCAAAACATTACTAAAGTAATAATAAATTAATACATTAATAATGTATTAATAAGTTGATGTGAAAATACATTAATATATTAAAGTACTTATGTATTGATTAGTTAATATGTTAATGACCTATTAATTAATGTATTAATGTGGTTGTTTGTTACATTATGGCATTGGAATAGGTTTGACACATTTCGATAGTGGGTTATGTTCGTGATATTGTGACATTGGGAAATGTTCGTCTCATTACAATGTTGGTCTATGTTTTTCACATTGATACATTGGTTTGTGTACATCACATTGCAACAATGGGTTCTCGTTGTGACATTACGACGTTTGGAAATGTTTGTCACATTATGACGTCAGGATCTATGCATTGCATTGTGATGTGAGGACATGTTTGTCACATTGCAACAACAGGACAATGTTCATCACATTGTAATGTACGTTTATGTTCATCGAGTTGTGATGTTACTATTCATATTGCAACAACAAAACAATGCTCATCACATTGTAACATTTGTTTATGTTCATCACCTTGCAAACATAAAGGGACGTTGAAATGTATTAATAATTAATAAAGGAAGTACATTAATAAAGCATTGAAACAATGGGTTGTGGTCATCACATTGTGATGTTTGAAATTTTTTGTCACATTGTGATGTGAGGATATGTGCATCACATTGCTACGTGAGGATAGGTTTGTCACATTGCGACAACAAGACAATTTTCGTCACATTGCAATGTTTTTTTATGGTCATCATGTTATAATGTTACGATTCAGATTATCACGACACTAAAATGTTCATCATATTGCGACATTCATTTATGTTTGTCACATTGTGACTTTACTATTCACATTATGACAAAAGGGATTTGTTCATCACATTAAGACATGATTTTATGTTCAGCACTTTGTGACGTTATTATTTTTGATAGATTGCAATGATACTATGTTTTCCATAGTGGGATGTTATTATGTTTGTCACATTGCAACACTACTATGTTGGCCATGTTGTAACATCCATTTTTGTTCACGACATGACATCGTAATGTTTTTTTTTTGCCACATTATGGCATTGGTGATAGTCGGTTATGTTCATGGCATTGCCACATTGGGAAATGTACTGATGTGGTTGTTTGTCACATTACGGCATTGAAATAGGTTTAACACATTGTTGATCTATTAATTAATGTATTAATGTGGTTGTTTATCACATTATGGATCTATTAATTATGGATTTGGAATAGGTTTGTGATGCAGGAGCATCACTCCAAGCCAGCTATGTGCTAGCCAGCCAGCAAATCAAGCATGTTCAATGGAGAGGAGAGGCGCAGGCCTCTCACTTTCAAATTTCAAATTTTGAAAAATGCATTAAATGTTTACAAGGATGGTAGAGCCAACAACCATACATGTCCGCAGGTTTAGATAAAGGTGGCCTTAAATGGTTGTAAGGCTAAGATCTAGATCTGATTCGGACTAGACAGCCATTCAATGTAATTGAATGTAAAATTAATGAGAGTAGGTAGCTTGGAGGGAAGATCTCGAGGAGCCCCTCTTTTGTGAAAAGATCTTCTTTGTATCAATAGAGATTTGCATGAGTTAGAGTAGAGAAGTTTTAGAAGGGGAGAAGAGAGCCGAGACTGATCCGGATTATTTTCGGCACGAAATGAGAGCAGAGATATAACACATGAATATTTAGAGATATTGCAAGAGAGACAACAATATAATAGAGATATTGCAAGAGAGACAACAATATAATAGAGATATAGCGGAAATAAAAAGAGTCACAGATATAAAGAAATAGAGGATTTCTATTAATGAAATAAATGTACAGACACTATAAAATACAGAGTGAAAGACTCGCTAGAATGGTGGTAGCTTATCTCTGAGAAGAGATGTGATGGCTACTCGCATCCATGAGAAGATGATTACAATGAGGCTCTGAAGGCCTTTTTACAATAAGTAGGAATGTCAAAAAACCCTAGACATCCAAAAACCTAACCCTAGGAGATGAAGCACCAAAAGTCATGTGGGCCTTGTTTGGGTAAGTTGGTGCATCAACTTCCCAGGGTCGTAACATTTGCGTCTGATCTCTGTTTTAGGCGTATGATAGCTCGTTGGGAAGATCTCTCCGAGAACTACAACTTTTGGGTGAGAAACATGATCAATGATCTATGTTGCTCCCCGTTTTCTCAAAAAACATCGTTTAGGGCCTCAAAATGGCCCCGGAAGTTAAAAACTGCTAAAAATAGTAAATTACCAAAATTGCCAGAAACATGTTTTGGGCCAGTTGGAGAAGGTGGGTGGCCACTGATATCCACTTGGATCAATCCTCCCTCCTTAGGAAGCAATGGTCTCCATTGCGTTGAGTTCTCGGGGGAGAGGGGAAAGCGATTGCTGAATCTGAATCTTGGTGATCTGCTTGCCTTGCTGGAGAAGTGGCATTGCTTAGCTTGTTGAAGGCTATCAGGAACCTTTGGATGGAAGGTTTGGACCTTTTTAACAAGTCTGGATATTTTAGATGACTGTGTGCAGAAGAAATCTTTGTGCTTTGTTGCAACCTTGTCGACCTGCTTCTGTTGGATAGAAGGTGCTTGGGCCGAAGTTGTGGTGTTTACAGTATCCTTTTGTTCCCTTTTTGAATAGATTGTGGAGAAGATGAATTTTGTAGTATGAGATACTACCTTGTGGCACTGTTTAGGTGGGGCAGTAGTTGGAACTACCTCTGGTATCCTATAGAGATGACCCCCCAGAGTAATAATGACACTACGGAGTCGAGACTCATAGATAGCATGGTGTTTCCACATATATGGCTGGCCCAAGAGAACATCATAGACATCCAGTGGGGCAACATCACATAATACCTCATCCTTGAAGGGTTGGATGTCATATGAAAATCGACACTACTGGCTGACACGAAGATCTCGTCCTTGGCGAAGCCACCCGATGCTGTATGGTTGCGGGTGTGGTGTTGTCGAGAATCCCAACTGTTTGATGACCTCTACTGAGATGAGGTTCTTTTGGCTTCCGCTATCAACAATAAAATGCAGTGGGGTCCCCTTCACCCACATCTGTGAATGAAAAAGGTGCTCCCCCTCTTCAGGATCTGTTGGTTCTTCTGGTTGAATTGCTTTGGTCGCGACAATAGCAGTGGGGTCTGTGTCGATGATCTGTCTTTTCCCATTATTTTCAGAATCAGATTCTAAATCAGGGTTCGGCTCCTTGTCTTTGATCTCGGCCACCAATGACTGTTTTGAGCGACATTCATCAGTTTCGTGCCAGGGGCTTTTGTGGAAATCGCACCATTTTCCGGTGTCCTTCTTTGTCTTCCCGTGACCCTTCTTTTCCTGTGTCTTGGACTGGTTTTTGAGAGACTGTTTGTTAGGGCTATCTTTGTCATACTTTGGTTGTTGCAGATTTGTAGACCCGAATTCTCGTTTGTTCTGGTGCTTAAATTTCTGCTCAATTTTAACATCATATCGATAGGCAGCACCGAGTGATGAGATGTCCAGGAAATCCATTTCAATTTGGATGTATCTGTGTAGAGCCCCGCGGTATTTCATAACCAAATGTCGTTCGGAGTCTTTGATACCCAACTTGGTGCGCAAGGTATGGAAGGTATTGGTGAACTCCGGAACTGCTTGGCCCCTCTCTTTCCGCAGTGTGGTCCATCTCATGTACTGGTCCTCATAGTTTCCAACAGGGTAATATTGTTCCTTTACCGCATCCACAAAAAAATCCCAAGTGGGCTCGGCCCCATATCTTCTAGAATCCTCTGTGGAACTCTGCTCCCAGTAAGTTTCCCACCAATGTTTGACATGGGGGAGAGCCTTAAGGAGTGCGAATGTGATATTTTCCTTATCAGAAAAATTATGAACAGAGAAATAACCTTCTAGCAGATTTAACCATTTATCTAGAGCATCTGCATCTATTTGACCTTCAAATACGGGAGTATCAAAATTAACCTGTACCTTGAAAGGCGAGGTGCCTCCAAAGTGGTCTCTTGATGAAGATGCGCCTGATGCTATCGGCAGGTGTTGAAGGATGTGGGAAAAATTCTCCATCATTTCGTCCCTCTGTCGCGTGAGAGCTTGCTCAAGCAACAGACTGATAGGATCATCTGCTTCGTTGTTTTTATTTTCTTCCGCCATTGAGGGTTTCTTGGGTGTGAGAGAGCGATTTTCCTTAAGAGAGACAAGCTAAAGACCCAAATTTCTATACTCGGACCTCGTCGGGGACATGCATTGAAAAACGATCAAGAGCAGCCTGCTCTGATACCACTGATCCAGATTATTTTCGGCACGAAATGAGAGCGGAGATATAACACATGAATATTTAGAGATATTGCAAGAGAGACAACAATATAACAGAGATATAGCAGAAATAACAAGAGTCACAGATATACAGTAATACATGATTTCTATTGATGAAATAAATGTACAGAGACTGTAAAATACAGAGTGAAAGACTCGCTAGAATGGTGGTAGCTTATCTCTAAGAAGAGATGTGACGGCTACTCGCATCCATGAGAAGATGATTGTAATGAGGCTCTGAAGGCCTTTTTACAATAAGCAGGAATGCCAAAAAAACCTAGACATCGAAAAACCTAACCCTAGGAGATGAAGCACCAAAAGTCATGTGGGCCTCGTTTGGGTAAGTTGGTGCATCAACTTCCCGAGGTCGTAACATTTGCGTACGATCTCTGTTTTAGGCGTATGATATCTTGTTGGAAATATATTTCCGAGAAATACAACTTTTGGGTGAGCAACATGATCTATCATCCATGTTTCTCCCTGTTTTCTCAAAAAACATCGTTTAGGGCCTCAAAATGGCCCCGGAAATTAAAAACTGCTAAAAATAGTAAATTACCAAAATTGCCAGAAACATGTTTTGGGCTAGTTGGAGAAGGTGGGTGGCCACTGATATCCACCTAGATCAGAGACTCAGTTACAGTCCAAGCTCGAACACATTGTAATCAGGCATTCTTGATTAATACAAACAGAGCAGTTTTTCCTACATGTTATTGTTCACATGTTTATGAGTTCACGAATGAATGTCTTTATGTGTTGATGTTATGTTGTAGATGTATGTTAGGTATGAATTTGCAGGGATAGACAGAATTTATTGTTTGTGATTTCTTTGATTCTAGGTTTGGTTCTTTGAGGCTTCATGCAAGAGGTTGCATGACAGAATACTATAGGTTATGTGAGCTAATGAAAGGAGTGCACTTCTGAATTCTGTGGATTCAGACAAAGATGTGCCAAGAGGGCACACCAGCGATAGTCATTGACTCAAGGAGAAGCCTTAAGGTTGTTGAACACCTTGGAGGTAAGACTGTGCAGAGGGAGGCACAGAGAAGACAGAATTACTAAGAATTATGTGGAAGCTCTGCCAAGAGGGCATTGAGTGAATGCAGTGGATGCATTGGAGAGAGAACTCTATTTCGATTTCGTTGAGAAGAAAAAACCACTGTAGGTTTTGTAGAGCTCTGTCGGGAGGGCATCAAGTGAGTGCACATAGTACACAGAAGGAACTCTATTCTAAGTTCAGAGATAAGAGAAGTGTCACAGGAGGAGACCTTCACAGGGTTACTGAACACCCTGCAGGCCCAGCAAGGAGTGCTTGAGCATAAGTTGTTGGAAGGCACTTATATCCTTTCAAGGAGAGAAAGGGGTAGAGACATTTAGAGGTTTGATCAGAATAAGCTCAGGATGGATAGCACAGTTGTGTGCAGAGGCTCTACAAGGTGTGCATCGAGCAGAAGAATGCCAAGAGGGTGTGAAGAATTTCTTTGCAAGAAATACTTTGAATTGAGTTATCCGAAAAACTCAGCATCACAAGGAGTGTGCGAATACGAACTTGTCTAAAGTTCTTAAGCTCAAAAGGAATAGCGCAAGAAGTGCACTATGAGTGAAATTGTCTCAAGTTTAGAAGCTCAAGAGGAATAGTGCCTTTGTGCATAGATCCATCGCCACAAGGAATCACAGAAGTCGAGACACCCTTTGGTGAGTAAGAGTTTGAGAATATCAGGAGGGACAACATCTTTAGAACGCAGGCAGGAGTTGAGGATACAGGCTTCACAATAGGAGCAAAGGCTGAGACCTTTGAAGCGTTTGAAGTCTTCCAAGTTCAAGAAGAAATGCAAGCTCAGGAGGGAGCACAGCTGTCGTTAGATCAGCTGGAGAGGATGAGAATCTGGATCGTTGAATCTACGTCAAGGCAAGTAGGAGGAGATTGTACAGGAGAAAGAGATATGGGCCATCAGATATGGACGCATGGACCGATAGCCATCGGATCCAGGAGAAGCTAAACGAGGTTTAACCCTCATATGTGAAGAAGGGAACGAAAGGCCTATTTCGGCATTTCGGCTACTAGGAGATACAAAGGGAAAGAGTCGGGACTCTTGACCCATGAAATCCCGAAAGGATCGAGACCATCCAATAGGAGGACACGTGGTGAGAAGTCAAGGTTTCGGGGAAATTCCCGAAACGAGGATTTTGGCATTTCGGCTACCAGGAATGCAAAGGGTAAGAGTTCCGAACTCTTGACCCATGAAATCCTGAAAATACAAGCCATCGGATTAGGAGAGGCTATGAGTCGTTGATCCCAGTTTGGAGCGGAAGACCGACGTTTCGGGGTTCGGTACTTCGGTATTTCGGATACCATAAGTTCAAAGGAGCAAGGAGTTGTTGCAGTCGGGATCGCGAAGTCCCGAAACATAAATTCCTGAAAGCACAGCGAGGAATAGTATCGACCATGGGACAAGGTCACATAGTTTGGCATTTCAGGATTCAGATTTTTGGCAATCCCGAGGACAGGAGGTCGGGGGCACTTTGCGTTGGAAATCCCCGAAGTCATGAAATGCAACATATCTTTGGAGTGGGACTGCAGTCATACATTTTGGCAGTTCGAGATTCGGCATTTCAGCAATCCCGGCGACAAGAAGTCGGGCACTTGACATTGAAAGTCCTGAAGTCACGAAATGCGACATACCTTTGCATTTGGGCTGTGGTCACGGAGGATGCAATCACATAGACCAGAATTTCAGCATTTCGACATCCAGGGGATCGAGGAGCCAGAGAACTCGACTCCAGGGTTCACAAAATTGCGAAACCCGAAATTTCCTTTTTCGAAAAAAGGTCGCGGTTGTGTCTGGAGTTCGTGTGCAGGTAAAAGCTCGTGCCTGGTGCATGTTTTGTGCAGGTGGGGTTTTTGTGAAGTACCTGTGGATCTAATCCGTTGAAGGTTCTAGCAGAGAACTAAAGGAGCCACTTTGGCTCGAGGAGAAATCAGAACTATCCTAAGACCGGGAGGTTGTGTAGGACCTGCTGAGGCAGGGGGTGCTGCATCAGTTTGTCACATTGTGGATCTATTAATTATTGTACTAATTTTGTTGTTTGTCACATTATGGAATTGGAATAGGTTTGACACATTCCAATAGTGGGTTATGTTCACATGACATTGCGATAGTGGGAAAGGTTCGTCTCATTGCAATGATGGTCTATATTTGTCGCATTACCACATTGGTTTGTGTATATCGCATTGCAAGAATGGGTTTTGGTCATCACATTACGATGTTTGAAAATGTTTGTCACATTTTGATGTCAGGATATGTGCATCACATTGCTATGTGAAGATAGGTTCGTCACATTGTGACAACAGGACAATGTTCATCACTATGGAACACATGTTTATGGTCATGATGTTGCGACGTTACTATTCATATTGTGTCAACAAGGAAATGTTCGCCATATTGTGACGTTCATTAATGTTTGTCGCATTGTGACGTTACTATTCACATTGTGATAAAATGACTTTGTTCATTACATTGCGACCTTTTTTATGTTCAACACGTTGTGACATTATTATTTTTGATAGGTTGTAATGATATTATGTTTTCCATAGTGAGATTTTACTATGTTATTCACATTGCAATATTACTATGTTCGTCATGTTGTAACATCCACTTTTGTTCATGACATGACAGTGTGAGTTTTTTTTTGCAACGTATGGTTTTTTTTGTTACATTATGGCATTGCTAGAAGTCAATTATGTTCATGACATTATAGCATTGGGAAATTTATGTTCATCATATTGAAAAAATAAACTGAGATCGAAATGTAATAATAATCAATAAAGGAAGTACATTAATAAAGTATGAAAACATTTGTAAAGTAATACTAAAGCAATACATTAATAATGTATCAATAAGTTAATGCAACAATACATTAATGTATCAAAGTACTAATGTATAAATTAATTAATACATTAATGGTATATTAATTAATGTACTAATGCGATTGTTTGTCACATTATGGTGTTGGAATAGGTTTGACACATTCCAACACGGGAATATGTTCATGACATTGGAACATTGAGAAAGGTTCATCTCATTGTAATGTTGGTCTATATTTGTTGCATTCACACATTGGTTTGTGTATATCACATTGTGACAATGGGTTGTGGTTGTCAAATTGTGATGTTTAAAACTGTTTTTCAAATTGTGGTGTCACAATATATGCTTAACATTGCTACATGAAGATACGTTTGTCACATTGTAATGACTTGACAATGTTTGTCAAGTTGCCACATTTGTTTATGTTCGTCACGTTGTGACATTACTATTCAAATTGTGTCATTAGGCAATGTTCGTCACATTCCGACGTCCATTTATGTTTGTGACATTGCGAGGTTACTATTCACATTGTGACAAAAGGTCTTTGTTCGTCGTATTGTGATGTTTGTTTATGTTCAACACTTTGGAACGTTGTTATTTTAGACAGATTGCAACGATACTATGTTCGACGCAGTGGGATGTTACTATGTTCGTCACATTGCAACATTAATATGTTCGTCATGTTGTAACGTCCATTTTTTTTCATGACATAATAAGGTTTTGATTCACAACATAGGTTTTTTTTTCTCACATTATGGCATTGGAATATATTTGTCACATTTCGAAAGTGGTGTATGTTCATCACATTGTAACATTTGGAATTGTTCGTTTCATTGAAATGTTGGTTTATGTTTGTCAAGTTGCCACATTGGTTTGTGTATATCAGATGGTGACAATGCATTGTGGTCATCACATTGCGACGTTCAGAAATATTTGTTACATTGTGACATCATGATATGTGTGTGACATCTCAAAGGGAGGATATGCTTGTCACATTGTGACAATAGGGCAATGTTAATCACATTGCGACGTTTGTTTATGTTCGTCACTGTGTTTGGAAGATTGCAACATTACTATGTTAATTACATTGGGACATTATTATGTTTGTCACATTGCAACATTACTATATTCGTCACATTGGGACATTATTATGTTTGTCACATTGCAACATTACTATGTTCGTCAGATTGTAACGTCTAGTTTTGCTCGTTAGATTGCAACATCAAGTTATGTTTTTCGCATGACAAGGTTGGTTTGTGTTCAACACATTACAAAAATGAAATTATGGCAAGTTTTCATACCATGGCATTTTCTTTTTATATATTATTTTTTCTTATTTTATATTCATCAAAATATTTTTTTGTATATTAGAGTCTTTAATAAAGATATTGAAGATGTTTATATATTTTTACAAATTTAGAATATGTTTATGTCAATCAAAATATGTTATTTAAATAATTTAATTTGAATTAAAAAGTATTTGTACTTTGTATGTTAGTATTTTGAATATTATTATTTTAAACAATTTACTTTCAAGTAAATCAACAAAAGGTGTTTTTCATATTCAACTCTTTGAATGACACAAAGGTGATAGAATTTTTCATGCCATGGCATTTTGACAAAGATATTTTATGTGTTTTTCATCTTCAACCCTTTATGTGTAAAAAATATGATAGATTTTTTTAACCCATTACTTTTTCTTTTTATATATTATTTTTTATTTATTTTATAATAAATAAATTTTTTTTATCAAATATTAGAATTTTTTATAAATATAAGAAAATATTTATATATTTTAACAAATTTAAAATATTTTTATGTTAATCAAAATATAAATTAAAAATATTTTCATTTAAATAATTTAATTTAAATTAAAAAGTATTTACATTTTGTATATTAATATTCTCATTATTATTTTAAACAATTTACATTTAAATAAAGCAACAAAATAATTATATATAAGAGATGCCAAAACAATAAAAATAAAAATAAAACAAATAAAAATAAAAATAGTAAACAAATTTATAATCATAAAATAAAATTTTAAATATATTTATGAGAACCACTTAAATGATTTAATACAAAATTTTAAATGAATTAATCAAAATGATTTTAATATTTTTATTGTATATAAATCAAATCAAAGAGTCAAATTCTCGATCATGTTATTCATTGCAGCCTTTTTTATTATGTTGATTATGCATGAATGTTATTCACTGCAGATTTTTTTATTATGTCAATTAATGTCGATTATGCATGATTAATGTATAATGCATGATCCTCGGTGGTCTAGAGAATATTGGGCGTTTCCTGGACAATATGCAGACCTGCGATAACAATACATTTACTACCAAGGAACACCAGAGGGTTAGAGATTTATATTCTTATTAATGTATTCCACCTTTCAGTTAAATAATGAGACCCTCGCAGCGAGTAATACGATATTATATAGATTCAGTAATTTCTTTTCATACATGAATGCATATAGATACTCGGCGGTCTGGAGCATGATCCTAGGAGTACTAGAGTAGATTGGGCGTTTCCTGGACAATATGTGGACCTGTGATAACAATACATTTACTACCAGAGGGTTAGAGATTTATATTATTATTAATGTATTCTACCGTTCACCTGCCATCGCATTTTAGGATGCTTGGCATCCTCCATTACCGCGTGCAATCTTCACTTCCATAAACGTCCGCCCACACCTGGGATCCCATTAACATGTGCAATATTATTCACTTCCAGAAACGTCTGTCTACACCTCGGATCCTTTGCTGGGATGCCATTAACACATGCAATCTTCTTCTCTTCTAGAAACATCTTCCCACACCTCAGATCCTTAGCTGGGATGCCATTAACACATGCAATATGCTTCTCTTCTAGAAACATCTTCCCACACCTCGGATCCTTAGCTGTATGGGAGATGTGGGAAAACTTTCAAGATTCACTTCCATAAACGTTTGCCCACAGCTGGGATCCCATTAACACATGAAACGTCCATCCACGCCTCGGATCCTTACCTGGGATCCCATTAACATGTGCAATCTACTTCTCTTCCAAAAATGTCCTCCCACACCTTGGATCCTTAGCTGTATGCGAGAGGTCCAGAAACGTCAGCCCACACCTCAGATCCTTAGTTGTATGGGAGAGGTAAATGTTAAAACTAAAGTAATCTTGGTTGGATTTGCTAAATTATATTGGATTTTCTAAATCTCATTCATATTTGTAATTAAAATATTAATTAAACCATAGATTCCAATAGGGGGGACGCCCATCGACGTAAAAATGGCATAAAACTTAAAAATGTGTAATTAACCCACATAAGTAAATTATTTAAAAAGAATATTTCATACAAATTAAAATATATAGTTATGTACCTCATCCAACTCAACATATGTATCATCCTTATTTTGTATCTTCTTCTTCATCCAACTCGACATTTGTATCATCATCCGGCTTAGAAACGGTGTTGAAAGGATAGACGATATCATCATCGTCATCAATGTCATTTTTGAGCATATCTTGATCGACATCATCATCAAGAACTGCATTGTCTCCTACGTCGGGTTCATCTTCTTCGTCTTCTTCGTCTGTCGACCCATCTTCCTGCTCTGTCTTTGACGCATTATATTCTTCTTCAATATCATCTTCTTCCTCTACAATATACTTTATTGTCCTTCCTCTTGGATCATATCTAACAAAAAATGACCAATCCCTCTCACCTAGAACCTTTGAGTAAAAGACATGTTCACATTGGCTTGGAAAAACATAACGATTGTGTCCTCTTTCAAACATTGTTGTTTTAATCATCAGAAATCTATTGGAATGTTGAATAACATTTATTTCCTCATCACATTCATGCATCTGTAACCTAAACCATTTGACGTCGAACATAACTAATTTGAAGGAATTAAAGTCACACTCAAGTATATCATCCAAATACCCATAATATTTATTTTCATATTCTCGAGGATGCCTGCCACTCCTAGAGGAAACATTAGTGACCTAGAATATTGTAGTTATCCCACTATCAGAATTTTTCCTAGTTTCATCCAACTGTTTGATGTGAAATTTACAGCCATTGCACCATATAGCCTTGTGGTGTTTCAACTGCAATATGTCAGACATGTAAAATACCATGCATTGTCAATTAATAAACATATTTATATAACTTGAAAAGTATCTGAAAAAAAAAACACTTGCAGTCACATTAATATAATATAAAATAACTTAACCCCGGATGGGGTGACACGCGACCAGCCAGCGAACACGTGGATGCCCATCGGGACGCCTATTCATGGCATCGACCGACGAACTCCCACTGAGCACTAAATGCCCTCTCGCGCGAGGGGAGCGTACCTCGACCCAGCACACTCACAGTTCTCCATTAATGGACGAGACGGGCATTCAAGTCGGCAGCATTCACGCGAGAATGAATAGGGGCAAGGAAATTTGGCCTTCCGCAGTGTTCATTTGGCTTATCCTCAATTCTTCGCCCCCACCAGAGCCTGGTTGTGAAGCTGCCGAGCAGACAAAGGTCCAAGCTATGCTGCGGCTCCGAGGAAAATCACGGCGAGGTGCTGCATGGTATAGAGCAGAGTCCAGGAGGAAACGCATCAACTACTTCGAACGGGCTCTAAAATTGGCCACCACCAGGCGCAAGCAAAAGCTTCGCTCACCACCGATGGCTATCATTGAAGAAATCAGTTGGGAGGAGGCACAGCAACACCTCGCCTCCCTCGCCAACCAGATGGAACCCGAGCCTCAGCACGAAACTGCCAGGTGGGACCTCAATGAACCCACGGATGAGGACCTCTACCCGCCATGCCTGGTGGAAGAGGAAGTCCCCCCCGAGGACAGCGAGGAGAAAGAGAAGTTTGAACGGCCGACATCCGAAGCAGCGGAGGATTCCAGCAAACACGAGCCACACGCCAGTGGGGAACCGGACCAACTTTCTGCAGCAGATCCCCGGTACCTCTCTCTCATATTTGAGCTCCGGCACCTCATGGACGACCACGCATTTCGCTTAGCCAGAATGGACCAGCGTCTCGATATGCTTTTTGTAGCATACTCCAGGAGCACCCCGAAGAGACAATTCCCAATGTGTGCTCAAGTGTACTCGCTCCCGGCAGGCTGGCGACAGAGGAATTATGGAACTACTGGTTAGAATTACTCCTGCTACCTAAGTTAAGTTTGATTAGTTTTTCTACTCTAGTTTTCTTATGGTTCATGTCTCAAACCTTTATAACTTTACAGCCCTGGTTTCCCTCGAGCAGGGCACTTATATGTATAACTTGTCACAAGGCCAGACTGTCCAACTGCCCTGGTTTCCCGCTCAGGCAGGACAGTTGGCAGTCAAGATGACTTCTGTATCTTCTTTTTTGGTAATATAACAGGATCTACTCTTTTTATTTAAAAAAATATATATATAAAATAACTTAATAAAATTGGTGAATTTTCTTCCGTGTCCATCTTTCAAACCATATGCTAAATCAATTTCCTTCTTCGTAACATTGGTATATCAATTACGACGAGCTTCTCTAACCAATTCAAACAGTTTTTCTCATGATAACCTACCACCATGATGTCGTTCACACCTTTCAATCCATACCTTCATCAAGTCAAGATTGTTTGCAATGTATAAATGTGGTGCAACCCAATCTTGTGCAACTGAATCAAAAAATCATAATTCACCAATATTAAATATTAGTTATAACCACGGTAAATAATTTTTTTTGTTTGCTAGCTTTTCCACGACCTGCAGAACTAGCATGTGGATGAAAAACCATGACTCAGGGGCATCTAAGCCATGAAAATCACCCAGGGATCGCACCCATCCCGAGCCACACCAACCCTTAACATTGTTGAAATTTTTGTCCCCGCAGGTTTCGAACCAGTGACTTAAAATCATAGAGTGCCTTAACAACACACTCCATCACCGACTATCCTACACCTATGGGACATAACCATGGTAAATATTAATAATTGATGAAATAATAAATATTAAATGAGTATGATCATATACAAAACAATGAAAAGTTGTATGTATTATAAATCTCCACAATTTAATTACCTATCACTTTCTTCATTCTACCTTTCCCCAACAAGTGCTCCCCTTCAAAAAAATTGATGGAGTTCACATCCCAAATGTGATCCACTACATGCATAATTGGCACTGCTAATTTAGGAAGATATTGAATAATATACACCATGGATTGATATACCATATATCCCTCCACCATATAACCCTCAGGACATGCTCTTTGTCTAACCAAAGCCTTCAATGATTTCAAGTGCCTCTCCACCATCCACATTGACCTTGTGTGTAAAGGTCCACACATTTCAATCTCCTCAACTTGGTGTATGAGGTACTGTTCTTTTGGATTGAAAAATGTTGGAGGTAGATACTTTTTCATTTCACACATTAGTCGAGGAATTTCTCTCTTCCAATACTTTATATGATCTTGATGGATTTCTTTCAATGACAAACATCTACAAATCATGACGCAAGAAAATAACATGTTTCAACAAAACATAATATATATTACTTTACAAGTAAAACATGTCATTAAGTACAACAACAAAATGAAAAAGCATTTTTCATATAAATCACAACTACTTACCTCATGTATTTTCCAAGATCAAATATAAATTGTGTAACATCCCGCTCTGGCGCACTGAGAAAACTTATTATTTGAGGACACTTACTCGCAAGTGATTTGGACTTTTCTGATGTTAAAACATTTATACTTGATTATGATGTGTTATGATAGACGACATGATGTTTTACTATTTGATGTAGACAAGTGCTATTGACTCAGTTTTATTGAGTGTGCAAGGTTTTGGACCTTGAGGATGCAGAGGCATCGGTGGAACCCCTTGGACTCCGGATTGAGTCAGGGAGTGTGCGATTTGGGTTGATTTATTTACTGTGATATTTCATTGATTTGATGATTTGATGTTGACGTGTTCTGACACGATTGTCGATGATGTAGGCTGACGATAGCTTGCTGACCAGACTCACATATGGAGTAAAGGGGCCACACACGATTTCTAGAGAGGTTGAGGAAGAGGGGTGGATAGCAGCCCTGCCACTGCCTACTAGCACTCCCGCCGTGGGTCGAACTATAGGTTAATGATTACCTAGTTCGAGAGGATCCATGATGCCGTGAGGGCAGACTGCGACAGTCGCTCACGATGATTCTAAGGGGTGCGCAATAAGGCAGGGGCCTTATTCCTTAGATCCCTTAGTCTCCCACAAGTTCACCTGGCGAAGTGTTGACTCCAGGGGTTATAGATGTCTACCAATCAGTCCAGTTGGCGAGTGGCACCCTTGGAGCATGTGGTGCATCCTAAAGGGCATGTCGCACAAAAGAAACACAAGAAGCGAGTGGCACCCTTGGAGCACATGGTGCATCCTGAAGGGCACGTCGCGCAAAGGAAACGAACGAGGTGAGTGGAACCCTTGGAGCACGTGGTGCATCCTGAAGGGCACGTCGCATTGATGTGGATGAAGGAAACAAACCTAAATAGCCATAAGACAATAACGCCTTAAGAAATCCTTAAACAACTCCCCTAACCCAGTGTCGCCCAGTTCAGAATCTAAGTACTAAGTCTAAAACTTTTAGGGTGAAATTTTAGTCTAACCTTAAGAACAGACCCTGGAATAAAAATAACAATTTAAACAAAAACCCACCTAAGTAATAGTTGGGTCTTCATAAAATTCTTGGGGTGATGACGAGGGTAAGATTTAAATTAAAACTAATGGTTTTAAAATTTTACAAAGAAGAAATTAATTCCTAACTTGTGAAAGAACAAAAGATATTAAATAAATAATAAATSAAAARATTATCTAGCRCATTTACCTTTTKGKTTTWAAAAAAAAAAGGARGGGATTAAYAAAAATAGGGAAACTAAGTAATAAAGGAAACATAGACAATTAATAAGTAATAAAATTATTTAACGTGCGGGAGTATAAAAAGTTATGAATTTAAAAATAAAATGAAAAGATTAATTAGTGCATTTACCTTTTTGGTTTTAAAAAAAAAGAAAAGAAAGGGAATAATAAAAATAGGGAAATGAGCCTTTTAATAAATTTAAAGAAAATAATTTTGGAGAACGTGGGGGATGAGTGACACTTGTAAGACAGAGAATTTTTAGAGGGTTTTCATTAAAACTTAAATTAAATGTGATTAGGGCAAGAGGGGGTATCAAAACTCTATAAAAGAAAGGGGGAATGAGGGGAAAAGGGGAGGGGGCTATTAGGGATCGTTATGCTGCCGAATTTGGACTGAAATGATTGCTTGTGAGGAGTTGGGATTTTCTCAGCTGGGATTAGAGTGTTAGCTCAGCCTTGGAGGCGAGCTGGGAAGCTAGGTATACCCTCTAGACTGTGTGTGGCCCCTTGCAGCTCGGGGGGCTAAGGGGGAAGCAAAGTACCCCTAGCGATTGGCTGGGAGGTACCGGTGTAGTCTCTACGATTGGCGAGCAGGAGCGGCGCAGAGCAGGAGTGGCAAGGAGCGCGGACCTCAACCAAGGCAGTTGATAAGGAAAAAGGTACGCTCGTTAAATTGGTAGAGTAGAATGCATATTTTTATTTCAGCAATTGAAATGTTATTGTTGTAAAAAGTTGACTCCGCTGTTGAAATCCGAAATTTGTTGGAATAATCTATACTCAGCCTATTGTATGCATATCTTTAAAGGTCCACCTCCATAGATGACCTTGGTCAAATGGTTTGTCTGGCCCCTGGGTGTGTTGATAATCTTGAACTGGATTGTTGGCGAAGTTCCTTGTTAGGCGTTGATCGTCGGTATAATTTTTCCCTGTATTTTGTCTCTGCAAGTAACAAGGATTGAACTCGGTCTTAAGCCTTGCCCACCTGTTGAAGGCCTAAAATTATATGGACTGGGTTCTGTTTGGGGTTCTACTCCTCCTTGGTCGGGATCTTCATGATTATGAGTTGCTTCACGCAGTATTAATCCTGGGCGTTGTTCCTTCGCTTTTAAAATTTTCGCTGTATAGATTCACAGCCTTTAACCTTTGTTGTGGTAAGGAATTTATATTTTACCCTTGACCTTGTCTTCTGCTTCGTACTCTTCCAGTAGAGGACGTGATGGCGAGTTCACTTTTCCAAGGCGAATTCGTCAGGTTTAGTTATGGACCTGTTACTCTTACTCTTCCTTCCCACCAGGCGTTGCGTACCTGTTCCCTTAAATGCTCAAGAAAGGAACATCCTCGACAGAGATCTTGGAAAGAGTGTGCTTGAATGCCTTTTTTTTTCCTTCACTAGTTGTCGGTCCAACTGAAGGAAATTCGCGATTTTGTGCTTTGTGTGGGTTGCGTTAGAGGGTAACATTCCCCTGCGTTGTTGTAGTTGCGTTTGTCCCCTATTCTTCCCATGGCTACGAGGTCAGTTGAGTTGTCATGAGCGGATGCCTAGCTATGTTTGTTGTTCGAACTTAGTGACAATTTTATTCCGTCCGATCTCAGATTCGGGTTCCAATAAAAAGTCTGTAGGTAAGGGTTGCATGACAGCCAATTTGTTACAACCGCGCCTCGGTCTCTACAGGCCTATCGTGGTAAGAGATTTATTATAAGTGCTCCGAGTCCTGAGTATGTGGGACGTCTGCCCCTTAAACAGTCAGCGAGCAGTAAAATTTAATTCGCTGGGAGTGTGGGTTGACCCCCACACGGTGTTGGATGTTTGGAATTTATGACTGAACCTGTGCGCGGCTTGACAGCGCACATTACATCCTGGAACCCTCTCGACGCCTTGGTTCCATCTCATTAATGAGGTCGGGGCTGGTGCAACGTCTGTTGCAGTGCCCAGGTGAGAACGCTCAGTAGTTCGGCCGACTTTTAGTTGTTGTGTAAAACTTGGGAAGGTTAATTCTGTTTCTTCGTTGAATCCAGTTGGGCTTTGTTTCCCATTGTGTCGGTCCGCCTTTGAAACTTTTTACCCACCTTAGTTTTCCTGACAGTTTTCTATTATTGACCTCAAACTCTTCTGCCACAGCCGCCTTGATTTACTCGCCTACAAATTTCTAAATCTCTAATTGAAGAACAGCCAGTGGAACGTTTCCTACACCAGGAAGAACAATAAAGCGCCTTTATTAATAATGATAGATTATTATAAGTTTGTACTGATTATTAACTTAGATCAATAATGTTTACAGTGATTATTAAAATAGAAGGATCAATTAGTTACTGTAAGGGTTAATGTTACTTATACATTTATGCGTTGGGAATTATGGTTATTTAAGGATGTAATTGTGATTATTATAAGTTTGTACTAATTATTAAATTAGATCAATAATGTTTACAGTGTTTATTAAATTAGAAGGATCAATTAGTTATTGTTAAGGTTAATGTTACTTTATACATTTATGCGTTGGGAATTATGGTTATTTAAAGATGTATTTGTTTTCTGTTGTGTAAATCGAACCCTTCCATTTATAACAATTACATCATTTAGATCCTTTAGTTATGGTTAATACTAATGTTACTTTATACATTTAAGCATTTAAATCATTATACATTAGATCTTTGTACATTCAATGTTAATGTTAATGTTACCTTATCGATTATACATTTAGATCATTTAGTAATGTTAAGGTTACTTATGTGCTTGCGATGAAGGGATTTTTGAATTTTTGCATTAATTAGGGAATTATAAGCCTCACGATGTGAAGACACTTATTGGCTCATAATTCTTGTCTAGCCAAATTATAAGTTTAGATCATGGGACGAATGCTAATGTAAATTTTACGAGGACTGCGTTTAATGATTTAGGATATTTTGTTGATTATAGATTAAAAGTTATTTATTGCGACAATGAAAATTATAGCGATTCCATTATTTTATGATCTTAATTAATGACTAATTATGTTGTTGAATGTTAACTAGTCGAAGTTCAGACTTATGCATTAAGACCCCTTGAATGTTGATTCAGAGGGTACCTTGTTGATGAATTATGATCTAAGGTTGCGCATTGGGGTGACCTTAAGAATCTTATAGAGTGTAATCCCTTGATTAACTAATGTCGTACTGGGTTGTAATTTTTGTGTGCTTGGTCTGCTTATGTCGGGCGAGAAATAGACACCTCCATGTTCCTCAGAACAGTCGCCAGCCCTGAGACCTTAAATGGTTAAAATCGATGGGAACCTAGGCTTGAGCATTGCTTATGTGTCTTGGTGGTCCTACCCATTGCAGGGTAGGATGGATGGGTAGTCTGTCTTACTTATTATCATTGATTTTCATTAAACGCATGTTGTTACCGTGGTACGTCGTATGTCGACTTGTTGTGTTCGTCTAGCTTGCATCTTGTCTGTCTTCGGGTTACTAGTTTCTGCCTGAGCAGTCGGCCAGGAGCCTATCTGACCTTCTCTCTCTCCGGAGCAGAGAACTAATATTAAATGCCCTGCTTTCCTGTGCAGAAATAGTAAAATCTACTACTATGGATTCTTCCTTCTGTGTTCGTACTGTGTGTAACCCGGTGTGTCGTTTATTGCTTGCAGTTACTTGTTGTGCGCCTTAAGTCTTCTTGTTGTGATCATCGTGTTTGTGTCTTGTTGGTTGTCGGGTGGCGACATAGAGTCAAGTTTGTATGTCCCTTTTTACACGCGCGCACACACAAAAAAAAAAATTAGCACCTATTATCAGAGTTGGTGTCGTAACGAGGAGGGTCGTTACATATGGTATCAAATCCGGTTCGACCCGCGACTTGGGATTCGCTACGGCTTTTGTTGACATGAGTTGATTTTATTATACTATTGTTGATCGAGTTGATTGGGTGTGTGCAGGTAATCATGGTTAGAGGACGCTGCGGAGGCAGACGACGGGGTGCTAGGGGGGGAGGCGCGACGCCTCCAGTAGCATCCCCGCCTGAGGGGTCTAACCCCCAGGGAGGCGAGCAAGTTCTCGGACAAGAGAAGATAGAAGTTGGAGATGTTATTGGGATGATGAGATCCTTTCAGCGCATGTCCGAGGCTCTGATTAGCCGATTGGACAGAGACAAGGCCAGGGCGTCGGCACCTGCTGAGGTTCCGTCATGCTCACCGGTCGTTACAGGTAGCATTCACCGTGAACTCGAGAAGGTAAAATTTCCCGAGTTCTTTGGTGCCCCGGATGGCACAGCCGCCGAGGCATGGTTGGAGAATATGGCGATGTGCTTCGCACTTCGCAATTATACCTCCAACATGAAGGTCCGCATGGCGGTCTTTCAACTGAAGGGGAGCGCTCTTCTATGGTGGAAGACGCTTCTACCATAGCTGAACATGGCCGTTGAATACGTTTCATGGGAACTGTTCGAGGAACGGTTCCGAGAGAGGTACCTTTCAGAGGAATTCATTGAGCGTCAGCTCAATGAGTTCAACGCATTACGATAGGGAGGTTGTACGGTGCCCGAGTACGAGGCACGTTTTATGGAGCTGCTCCGGTATGCTCCGCACCTTAACACTGAGAAGCTCAAGGTCAACCGGTTCGTGTTTGGCCTTAACGGCAGCCTGCGTGCAAAGGTTAGGATCTTGATGCCTCAAACCTTGCACGACGTTGTCCAAAAGGCCCTCATAGCATAGGAGGAGCTTATCAGTGGGGGTCAGACCAGGACTCCAGCGAGACCAGTAGGGCAGGGTTCATCTGGTACACCACAGCATCAGACACCAGTGAGACATACGTCGGGATATCGTGGCTTCCAAAGGGGATCCACTTTCACTACACCCCGATGACCGCCGCCTCAGCAGCGCGCACCTTATTGGGGACCACAACATCAGCACCAACATCGCCCGCAGCAGCAGCAGTTTAGGCCTGTTCAGCAAAACAAACCTGGTTTCCAGGCCGGTGGGTCGTCATCTTCTACTTTGGGCACCAGGACTACTGGGCCGAAGAAGGGGTGTTGGATGTGTGGGGAGCCACACTACCAGCGCGATTGTCCTGTGGAGAGGACCAGAGCGTCCGGATCAGCCGGACCTACTACCGTGGGAGATATGGGTGAGGCCCATCGGATTCATGCAGCGGTGAATAATCGCCAGGCAGAGCATCGGTCGACTGTGCTCGAGACGACGGGTACTGTCACTGACCAGACCCTTAGTATTTTGATAGACCCAGGTGCTACTGAGAGTTTCATTTCTGGTGCAGCGCTAAAAAGGATTAAGGTGAAGGCAGTCGAACAAGATGAGTTTAGCTTCGTAGAGATGGCTTCAGGAGCCAAACAAAAGGTTGGAGGAAAGGTTATGGATTGCGCCCTTAACCTAGGAGAGTTTGTCACGAGGGTCAACTTGTACGTCACGATCTTGGGATCTTATGACGTCGTGATTGGTATGGATTGGTTGGAATTGCATGAGGCGATACTCAACTATAAGACAAAATGGTTGAGCTTCGTTGATGAAAAAGGATAAAGACGTGTGATTGTAAGACGGAACCAGGGAGTTTCCCTGAGGTTTGTCTCTTCCTTACAATTACGGAAGAGTATGTGCAAGGGGTGCAAGATTTATGCAATCCTCGTGCTAAACGAAAAGGGAGTAGTGGAAGGTCTAGAACACCTTCCGGTGGTGAAGGAGTTTGTGGACGTGTTTCCAGAGGAGTTACTTGGGAGGCCGCCAGAAAGGGAACTGGAGTTTACCATAGACCTGAAACCGGGGACCGAACCGATAGTAAGAATGCCTTATCAGATGTTGACCCCGGAGTTGCAAGAGTTGAAAATGCAACTGAAGGAGTTGTTGGACCTGGGACTGATACGTCCTAGTGTGTCACCGTGGGGTGTCACCAGTTACGGATCAAGGAGGATGACGTCCCTAAGACCACCTTTAAGACAAGATTTGGACATTATGAGTTTATTGTTTTACCGTTTGGATTGACAACCGCCCCAGGGGTATTCATGAGTTTGATAAACGGGGTGTTCCGCGAGTACTTGGACAAGTTCATCCAAGTATTCATTGGCGATATCTTGATCTACTCTCGGACAACGGAGGAGCATGACGAGCACTTGCGCTTGGTACTCCAGTTTTTACGAGAGCACAAACTGTATGGGAAGTTGTCCAAATTCTCTTTTTATCAATCGAGGATTCACTACCTAGGGCATGTCATCTCCGGAAAAGGTATCGCCATGGATTCGGCCAAGGTTGAGGCTATTATGGAATGGCCTGCGCCGACGAATGTCACAGAAGTGCATAGTTTTATGGGTTTAGCAGGATACTATCGATGCTTTGTCGAGGGATTTTCAAAGATAGCAAATTCGATCACGGAATTGCAGAAGAAAAACAAGAAGTTTGTCTGGACTGAGAAATGCACGGAAGCATTTCGGAGGCTTAAGGAGTTGTTGATGACAGTGCCGATACTAAAGGTCCCTAACATGGACGCGAACTTCTTGGTATGCACTAACGTATCCAAGGAAGGATTAGGCAGAGTCTTGATGCAAGACGGACGAGTGATTGCTTACATTTCGAGGAAGCCGAGAAGGCATGAGGAGAACTACGCGACGCACGATTTGGAGTTATTAGCCATGGTATATGCCTTGAAGGTTTGGAGACACTACCTTTTTGGACGAAAATTTGAATTAAGGACTGATCATTGTGGACTAAAACACATTTTTATGCAAAGAGACATGAACGCGCGACAACGGCGTTGGTCAGAATTGCTTAGCGAGTATGACTTCGAGATTACTTACATAAAGGGAACAGTGAACCGAGTGGTGGATGCTTTGATTCGGAGGCCACGCATCTTTTCAGTGTTGCCTCTTCAAACAAATCTATGTGAGAATATTCTCACTTTACAGCGTGATGATGACTGGTACAAAGAAGTCGAGGATTTTATCGGACCAAAACACAATGATGGTACCACGATATGAGGGATTTTATTTTGATAGCGATGTGTTATTGAGGTTTAGAAGTCGGATTTACGTACCGCCAAATGACGATTTGAGGATGTTGATCCTGAGCGAGGCTCATAGAGCAGTTTACATAGCTCACCCAGGAGTTACGAAGATGAGGGCAAACCTTAAACCCTTATTCTTCTGGAGGGGAATGAAGGCCGGCATAGTCAACTTTGTGGCTAGATGTCTAAAGTGTCAGCAGGTAAAGGCTGAACATAGACACCCGGTAGGATTACTTCAACCACATTCCATTCTGGAATCGAAATGGGAAGTTATTTCGATGGATTTTATTACTGGATTGCCACTGACACCAAGGAGACATGACTCGATTTTTGTAGTAGTAGACACTCTGATGAAGAGTGCTCACTTTATTCCTGTGCGTACGACGTATCATGCACCTGACATATCGAGAGTTTTCATCAGGGAGATTGTGAGACTGCATGGCCTGCCTAAAAATATTATATCCGATCAAGGATCGGTGTTTACTGGACGATTTTGGACGAGTTTCCAAGAGGCCTTGGGAACCCAACTTAATTTTAGTACTGCGTATCACCTGGAGACTGACGGATAGAAAGAACGAACAAACCAAACCTTGGAAGACATGTTGCGCATGTACGCGATGGACCAACAAAAGCATTGGGAGGAGTTCTTGCCTCTAGTAGAGTTTGCTTACAACAACAATTACCAGAGCACCAATAAGATGGTGCCTTTCGAGTTTCTTTATGGGAGACCGTGTCAGACGCCCTTGAGTTGGGATCGGCTTGAGGATAGGGTCCTGGTGGGACCAGAAGCGATCCAAGAAATGGAAGAGAAAATGAAAACCATAAGACAAAGGATAAAAGAAGCACAGGATCGACAGAAGAGTTATGTCGATGCGCACCGAGTCGTCCGTAGTTACAAGGTCAGCGATCGAGTCTTCTTGCGGGTTAGACCGCATAAGAGTTCGATCAAGTTTGGAAAGGGAGCTAAACTCTCTCCTAGGTTCGTGGGACCTTTCGAGATTGTGGAGAGAAAGGGGCCCATGGCCTATCGACT
>ML811143.1:38880-57666 GCA_009831015.1 Picea engelmannii | reverse complement strand
CATGGCCTATCGACTAGCCTTGCCTGATTCTTTGAGGCGTATGCACGATGTTTTTCATGTATCTATTTTGAGACATTATATTAGTGATCCTACACACGTGATTGACATGAGTTCCTTGTAGGTATCGGACGAGGGAGTGCTCATGGCGAAGCCAGTCTGCATCTTAGATCATCGCGTTTGACAGTTATGACGTTGAACGATAGATCAAGTCAAGGTCCAGTGGGGCAGTTATAGTCCGCACTCGGCGACCTAGGAGGACACATATGATATACGCTAGCAGTTTCCATTTTTGTTTGATAGATAGACTTATGACACTGTGATAATTTTATTTCAGCATTTATACTGAGAAACTTTGGGACGAAGTTTAGACCAAGAGGGGGTGTATGTAACATCCCGCTCTGGCGCACTGAGAAAACTTATTATTTGAGGACACTTACTCGCAAGTGATCTGGACTTTTCTGATGTTAAAACATTTATACTTGATTATGATGCGTTATGATAGATGACATGATGTTTTACTATTTGATGTAGACAGGTGCTATTGACTCAGTTTTATTGAGTGTGCAGAGTTTTGGACCTTGAGGATACAGAGGCATCGGTGGAACCCCTTGGACTCCGGATTGAGTCAGGGACTATGCGATTTTGGTTGATTTATTTACTGTGATATTTCATTGATTTGATGATTTGATGTTGACATGTTCTGACACGATTTTCGATGATGCAGGCTGACGATAGCTTTCTGACCAGACTCACATATGGAGTAAAGGGGCCACACACGATTTCCAGAGAGGTTGAGGGAGAGGGGTGGATAGCAGCCCTGCCACCGCCTACTCGCACTCCCACCGTGGCTCAAATTGTAGGTTAACGATTACCTAGTTCGAGAGGATCCACAATGCCATGAGGGCAGACTGCGACAGTCGCTCACGATGATTCTAAGGGGCGCGCAATAAGATGGGGGCCTTATTCCTTAGAGCCCTTAGTCTCCGACAAGTTCACCTGGCGGAGTGTTGACTCCAGGGGTTATAGATGTCTACCAATCAGTCCAGTTGGTGAGTGGCACCCTTGGAGCACGTGGTGCATCCTGAAGGGCATGTCGCACAAAAGAAACACAAGAAGCGAGTGGCACCCTTGGAGCACGTGGTGCATCCTGAAGGGCACGTCGCGCAAAGGAAATGAATGAGGTGAGTGGCACCCTTGGAGCACGTGGTGCGTCCTGAAGGGCATGTCGCATTGATGTGGATGAAGAAAACAAACCTAAATAGCCCTAAGACAATAACGCCTTAAGAAATCCTTAAACAACTCCCCTAACCTAGTGTCGCCCAGTTCAGAATCTAAGTACTGAGTCTAAAACTTTTAGGGTGAAATTTTAGTCTAACCTTAAGAACAGACCCTGGAATAAAAATAAAAATTTAAACAAAAACCCACCTAAGTAATAGTTGGGTCTTCATAAAATTCTGGGGGTGATGATGAGGGTAAGATTTAAATTAAAACTAATGGTTTTAAAATTTTACAAAGAAGAAATTAATTCCTAACTTGTGAAAGAACAAAAGATATTAAATAACTAATAAATAAAAAGATTATCTAGCGCATTTACCTTTTTGGTTTTAAAAAAAAAAAAGGAAGGGATTAATAAAAATAGAGAAACAAAGTAATAAAGGAAACATAGACAATTAATAAGTAATAAAATTATTTAACGTGCGGGAGTATAAAAAGTTATGATTCTAAAATAAAATGAAAAGATTAATTAGCGCATTTACCTTTTTGGTTTAAAAAAAAAAGAAGAGGGAAAGAAAGGGAATAATAAAAATAGGGAAATGAGCCTTTTAATAAATTTAAAGAAAATAATTTTGGAGAACGTGGGGGATGAGTGACACTTGTAAGACAGAGAATTTTTAGAGGGTTTTCATTAAAACTTAAATTAAATGTGATTAGGGAAAGAGGGGGTCTCAAAACTCTATAAAAGAAAGGGGGAATGAGGGGAAAAGGGGAGGGGACTGTTAGGTATCGTTATGCTGCCGAATTTGGACTGGACTGATTGCTTGTGAGGAGTTGGGATTTTCTCAGCTAGGATTAGAGTGGTAGCTCAGCCTTGGAGGCGAGCTGGGAATCTAGGTATACCCTCTAGACTGTGTGTGGCCCCTTTCCGGCTCGGGGGGCTAAGGGGGAAGCAGAGTACCCCTAGCGATTAGCTGGGAGGTACCGGTGTAGTCTCTACGGTCGACGAGTGGGAGCGGCGCAGAGAAGGAGCGGCAAGGAGCACGGACCTCAATCGAGGCAGTTGATAAGGTACGCTTGTTAAATTAGTAGAGTAGAATGCATATTTTTATTTCGGCAATTGAAATGTTATTGTTGTAAAAAGTTGACTCCATTGTTGAAATCCGAAATTTGTTGGAATAATCTATACTCAGCCTATTGTATGCATATCTTTAAAGGTCCACCTTCGTATTTGACCTTGGCCGAATGGTTTTTCTTGCCCCTGGGTGTGTTGATAATCTTGAACTGGATTGTTGGCGAAGTTCCTTGTTAGGCGTTGATCGCCGGTATAATTTTTCCCTGTATTTTGTCTCTGCAAGTAACAAGGATTGAACTCAGTCTTAAGCCTTGCCCACTTGTTGAACACCTAAAATTATATGGTCTGGGTTCTGGTTGGGGTTCTACTCCTCCTTGGTCGGGATCTTCATGCTTCTGAGTTGCTTCACGCTGTATTAATCCTAGGCATTGTTCCTTCGCTTTTAAAATTTTCACTGTACAGATTTACAACCTTTAACCTTTGTTGTGGTAAGGACTTTATATTTTACCCTTGACCTTGTCTTTTGCTTCATACTCTTCCAGTAGAGGCTGTGATGGCGAGTTCACTTTGCCAAGGCGAATTTGTCAGGTTTAGTTATGGACCTGTTACTCTTACTCTTCCTTCCCACCAGGCGTTGCGTACCTGTTCCCTTAAACGCTCAAGAAAGGAACATCCTCGATAGAGATCTTGGAAAGAGTGTGCTTGAATGCCTTTTTTTTTTCCTTCATGAGTTGTCGGTCCAACTGAAGGAAATTCGCGATTTTGTGTTGTGTCTGGGTTGCGTTAGAGGGTAATGTTCCCCTGCGTTGTTGTAGTTGCATCTATCCCCTATTCTTCCCATGGATACGAGGTCAGTTGCGTTGTCATGAGCGGATGCCTAGCTGTGTTTGCTGTTTGAACTTAGTGACAATTTTATTCCGTCCGATCTCAGATTCGGGTTCCAATAAAAAGTCTGTAGGTAAGGGTTGCATGACATCCAATTTGTTACAACCGCGCCTCGGTCTCTGCAGGCCTGTCGTGGTAAGAGATTTATTATAAGTGCTCCGAGTCCTGAGTATGTGGGACGTCTGTCCCTTAAACAGTCAGCGAGCAGTAAAATTTAATTCGCTGGGAGTGTGGGTTGACCCCCACACGGTGTTGGACGTTTGGAATTTATGACTGAACCTGTGCATAGCTTGACAACGTGCATTACATCCTGGAACCCTCTCGATGCCTTGGTTCCATCTCATTAATGAGGTCAGGGACGGTGCAACGTCTGTTGCGATGCCCAGGTGAGAACGCTCAGTAGTTCAGCTGACTTTTAGCTATTGTGTAAAACTTGGGAAGGTTAATTCTATTTCTTCGTTGAATCCAGTTGGGCTTTGTTTCCTGTTGTATTAGTCCGCCTTTGAAACTTTTTACCCACCTTAATTTTCCTGACAGTTTGCTATTATTGACCTCAAACTCTTCTGCCACAACCGCCTTGATTTACTCACCTACAGATTTCTAAATCTCTAATTGAAGAAAAGCCAGTGGAAGGTTTCCTGCACCAGGAAGAACAATAAAGCGCCTTTATTAATAATGATAGATTATTATAAGTGTGTACTGATTATTAACTTAGATCAATAATGTTTACATTGTTTATTAAAATAGAAGGATCAATTGGTTACTGTAAGGGTTAATGTTACTTATACATTTATGCGTTGGGAATTATGGTTATTTAAGGATGTAATTGTGATTATTATAAGTTTGTACTGATTATTATATTAGATCAATAATGTTTACAGTGTTTATTAAATTAGAAGGATCAATTAGTTATTGTTAAGGTTAATGTTACTTTATACATTTATGCGTTGGGAATTATGGTTATTTAAAGATGTATTTGTTTTCTGTTGTGTAAATCGAACCCTTCCATTTATAACAATTACATCATTTAGATCCTTTAGTTATGGTTAATACTAATGTTACTTTATACATTTAAGCATTTAAATCATTATACATTAGATCTTTGTACATTCAATGTTAATGTTAATGTTACCTTATCGATTATACATTTAGATCATTTAGTAATGTTAAGGTTACTTATGTGCTTGCGATGAAGGGATTTTTGAATTTTTGCATTAATTAGGGAATTATAAGCCTCGCGATGTGAAGACACTTATTGGATCATAATTCTTGTCTAGCCAAATTATAAGTTTAGATCATGGGACGAATGCTAATGTAAATTTTACGAGGACTGTGTTTAATGATTTAGGATATTTCGTTGATTATAGATTAAAAGTTATTTATTGAGACAATGAAAATTATAGCGATTCCATTATTTTATGACCTTAATTAATGACTAATTATGTTGTTGAATGTTAACCAATCGAAGTTCAGACTTATGCATTAAGGCCCCTTGAATGTTGATTCAGAGGTCACCTTGTTGACGAATTATGATCTAAGGTTGCGCATTGGGGTGACCTTAAGAATCTTATAGAGTGTAGTCCCTTGATTAACTAATGTCGTACTGGGTTGTAATTTTTGTGTGCTTGGTCTGCTTATGTCGACCCCGAAATAGACACCTCCATGTTCCTCAGAACAGTCGCCAGCCCTGAGACCTTAAATGGTTAAAATCGATGGGAACCTGGGCTTGAGCGTTGCTTATGTGTCTTGGTGGTCCTAACCATTGTAGGGTAGGATGGATGGGTATTTTGTCTTACTTATTGTCATTGATCGTCGTTAAACGCATGTTGTTACTGTGGTACGTCATATGTCGACTTGTTGTGTTTGTCTGGCTTGCGTCTTGTCTATCGTCAGGTTACTAGTTTATGCCTGAGCAGTCAGCCAGGAGCCTATCTGACCTTATCTCTCTCTGGAGAAGAGAACTAAGATTAAACAGCCTGCTTTCCTGTGCAGAAATAGTAAAATCTACTACTATGGATTCTTCCTTCTGTGTTCATACTATGCGTAACACGGTGTGTCGTTTATTGCTTGCAGTTACTTGTTGTGCGCCTTAAGTCTTCTTGTTGTGATCATCGTGGTTGCGTCTTGTTGGTTTTTGGGTGGCGACGTAGAGTCAAGTGTGTATGTCCCTTTTTACAGGCGCGCACACACACAAAAAAAAAAAATTAGCACCTGTTATCAGAGTTGGTGGCGTAAAGAGGAGGGTCGTTACATATTGTTTGATGCTATTGTCAAAGTCATTTGGGAAAGATAGAGTTAGAGTAGAGAATATTTAGAAGGGGAGAAGAGATTCAAGACTTTGTTATAGTCCGAGCTCAAACACATTGTAATCAGACATTCTTGATTAATACAAACAGAGCAGTTTTTCCTGCATGTTGTTGTTTACATGTTTATGAGTTCACGAATGAATGTCTTTATGTGTTGATGATATGTTGTAGATGTATGTTAGGTATGAATTTGCAGGGATAGACAGAATTTACTATCTATGATTTCTTTGATTCTAGATCTGGTTCTTTGAGGCTTCATGCAAGAGGTTGCATGACAGAATACTATGGGTTCTGTGAGCTAGTGCAAAGAGTGCACTTCTGAATTCTGTGGATTTAGACAAAGACGTGCCAGGAGGGCGGACCAGTGGAAGTCATTGACTCAAGGAGAATCCTCAAGGTTGTTGAACACCTTGGAGGTAAGAATGTGCAGAGGTAGGCACAGAGAAGACAGAATTACTAAGAATTTTGTGGAAGCTCTGCCAAGAGGGCATTGAGCGAATGCACTGGATGCATTGGAGAGAGAAATCTATTTCAAGTTCATCGAGAAGACAGAGCCACTGTAGGTTTTGTAGAGCTCTGTCAGGAGGGCATCGAGTGAGTGCACAGAGTGCACAGAAGGAACTCTATTCTGAGTTCAAAGATAAGAGAAGTGTCACAGGAGGAGACCTTCACAGAGTTACTGAACACCCTGCAGGCCCAGCAAGGAGTGCTTGAGCATAAGTTATCGGAGGGCACTTATATCCTTTCAAGGAGAGAAAGGGGTAGAGACATTTAGAGGTTCGATCAGGATAAGCTCAGGATGGATAGCACAGTTGTGTGTAGAGGCTCTGCAAGGTGTGCATCGAGTAGAAGAACGCTAAGAGGGTGTGAATCATTTCTTTGCAAGAAATACTTCGAATTGAGTTATCTGAAAAACTCAATAGCACAAGGAGTGTGCGAATAAGAACTTGTCTAAAATTCTTAAGCTCAGAAGGAATAGCACAAGAAGTGCGCTCAAAGTGAACTTGTCTCAAGTTCAGAAGCTCAAGAGGAACAGTGCCTTTTTGCACAGAGCCATAGCTGCAAGGAATCGCAGAAGTCAAGACACCCTTTGGTGCGTAAGAGTTTGAAAATATCAGGAGGGACAGCGTCTTTAAAACACAGGTAGGAGCTGAGAAGGCTTCACAGTAGGAGCAAAGGTTGAGACCTTTGAAGCGTTTGAAGTCTTCCAAGTTCAGGAAGAAACGCAAGCTCAAGAGGGAGCACAGTTGTCGTTAGATCAACTGGAGAGGACAAGAATCTGGATCGTTGAATCTACGTCAAGGCAAGCAAGAGGAGAGTGCACAAGAGAAAGAGATATGGACCGTCAAATCTAGGCACATGGACCGATAACCATCGGATCCAAGAGAAGTTGAATGAGGTTTAACCCTCGTATGTGAAGAAGGGAATGAAAGGCCTATTTCGGCATTTTGGCTACCGGGAGATACAAAGGGAAAGAGTCAGGACTCTTGACCCATGAAATCCCGAAAGGATCGTGACCATCCAACAGGAGGACACGTGGTGAGCGATTGAGGTTTCGGGGAGATTCATGAAAGGACTATTTTGGCATTTCAGCTACCGAGAATGAAAAGGGTAAGAGTTCGGAACTCTTGACCCTTGAAATCCTGAAAAGACAAGCCGTCAAATTAGGAGAGGCTATGAACCGTTGATCCCAGTTTGGAGCAGAAGACCGACGTTTCGAGGTTCGGTAATTCGGTATTTTGGATACCAGAAGTTCGAAGGGACAAGAAGTTGTTGTAGCTAGGATCGCGAAGTCCCAAAATGCAAATTCCTGAAAGCACATCGAGGAATAGCATCGGCCACAGGATAGGGTCACATATTTCCACATTTCAGGATTCAGCTTTTCGGCAATCCCGAGGACAAGAGATCGGGGGCACTTTGCGCTGGAAATCCCCGAAGTCACGAAATGAAACATATCTTTGGAGTGGGACTGTGGTCATACATTTTGGCAGTTTTGGATTCGGCATTTCGGCAATCCCGTGGACAAGAAGTCGGGCACTTGACATTGAAAGTCCTGAAGTCGCGAAACGCGACATACCTTCATAGTTGGGTTGTGGTCACAGAGGATGCAATTGCATAGATCGGAATTTTGGCATTTCGGTATTCAGGGGATCGAGGAGCCAAAGAACTCGACGCCAGGGTTCACGAAATCGCAAAACCCAAAATTTCCTTTTTCGAAAAAAGGTCGCAGTCATGTCTAAAGGTTGTGTGCAAGTAAAAGCTCGCGCCTGGTGCATGTTTGTGCAGGTGGGGTTTTCGTGAAAGACCTGTGGATCTGATTCGTTGAAGGTTCCAGCAGGGAACTAAAGGAGCCACTTTGGCTCTAGGAGAAATCAGAAACATCCTAAGACCGGGAGGTTGTGTAGGACCTGCTGAGCCAGGGGGTGCTGCGCCAGTTTTTCACATTGTGGATCTATTAATTATTGTACTAATGTTGTTGTTTGTCACATTATGGAATTGGAATAGGTTTGACACATTCCAATAGTGGGTTATGTTCATGACTTTGCGACAGTGGGAAAGGTTCATCTCATTGCAATGATGGTCTATATTTGTCGCATTGCCACATTGGTTTGTGTATATCACATTGCAAGAATGGGTTGTGGTCATCAGATTATGATGTTTGAAAATGTTTGTCACATTTTGATGTCAGGATATGTGCATCACATTGCTATGTGAAGATAGGTTCATCACATTACGACAACAGGACAATGTTCATCACTGTGGAACACATGTTTATGGTCATGACATTGCGATGTTACTATTCATATTGTGTCAACAAGGAAATGTTCGCCATATTGTGACGTTCATTAATGTTTGTCGCATTGCGACATTACTATTCACATTGTGACAAAATGACTTTGTTCATTACATTGCGACCTTTTTTATGTTCAACACGTTGTGACGTTTTTATTTTTGATAGGTTGTAATGATATTATGTTTTCCATAGTGAGATTTTACTATGTTATTCACATTGCAATATTAATATGTTCGTCATGTTGTAACATCCACTTTTGTTCATGACATGACAGCGCGAGTTTTTTTTTGCAACGTATGGTTTTTTTTGTTACATTATGGCATTGCTAGAAGTCAATTATGTTCGTGACATTGTAGCATTGGGAAATTTATGTTCGTCATATTGAAAAAATAAACTGAGGTTGAAATGTAATAATAATCAATAAAGGAAGAACATTAATAAAGTATGAAAACATTTCTAAAGTAATACTAAAGCAATACATTAATAATGTATCAATAAGTTGATGCAACAATACATTAATGTATCAAAGTACTAATGTATAAATCAATTAATACATTAATGGTATATTAACTAATGTACTAATGTGATTGTTTGTCACATTATGGTGTTGGAATAGGTTTGACACATTCCAACACAGGATTATGTTCATGACATTGGGACATTGAGAAAGGTTCATCTCATTGTAATGTTGGTCTATATTTGTTGCATTCACACATTGGTTTGAGTATATCACATTGTGACAATGGGTTGTGGTCGTCAAATTGTGATGTTTACAAATGTTTTTCAAATTGTGGTGTCACAATCTATGCCTAACATTGCTACATGAAGATACATTTGTCACATTGTGACGACTTGACAATGTTTTTCAAGTTGCCACGTTTGTTTATATTCGTCACGTTGTGACATTACTATTCAAATTGTGTCATTAGGCAATGTTTGTCACATTCCGACGTCCATTTATGTTTGTGACATTGCGAGGTTACTATTCACATTGTGACAAAAGGTCTTTGTTCGTCATATTGTGATGTTTGTTTATGTTCAACACTTTGGAACATTGTTATTTTAGACAGATTGCAACGATACCATGTTCGACACAGTGGGATGTTACTATGTTCGTCACATTGCAACATTAATATGTTAAATTTTTATATATTAAATTATATGAAAATTTTAAAATATAATTAAGTTTTACTCATATTGAAAGATACATATATTAAAATTTAATTAAATGATATATATTAAAATTTAATTGAATGCTAATAATCCAAAAAGGTTTAAAGCTTTTTTAACATAACCTAACATCATGTAAAGTCGAAAGGGTGAAGTCCTTTTAATAGAACGTATAAGGCATAACAGGAGCATCGACTTCCAAACCAACTTAAATATGAAATTATTCAATCATTTGTAATCTAATAAAAGGATGAAAGTTTTTCTAATCACATAGAACGGACGACCACTCTGGACACCTTCCAAAATGGGAGCCCACATACAACTCTGCATTTCATTGAATACGGCTAGGGTTTACAAATGTTGTATTGATTAATTACTAAAATAGCGCAAGTGGGATACACCTATTCTTCACGCCTGGCTCTTAATGTTGTCTATAAAACATTGCAAATACTTCTTCATTATATCATCAACAACTATTTACATGCGTAGTCGTGCCTACTATACTCATTCTTCTTATACCCAATTATCACATAAGAATACATCTTGTTCTCGTTCAATTTCCTGTTCTAAAATCAATTGAGGATTGGGCAGCAACGAAATCAAAGGAGCCATGTCGGTGAGCCTTCATTCCTGTCTTGGCTTGGATGTGTCAGATGTAATAAAACAGTAGAAATGATTCATTTAAGTTCATCTCTATCCAGTATTGGGATGTCTAACCCTCCTCCACAAAGTTGGAATTTGGAAAACATTCCACCCTTTTAAAAAAATGGCTATAATCATGTAATCAAACGTTTTTTTTTAATTGTTTTCATTTTATTAATCACAATACCAATAATATTATTTAACGGGTATAATGGTCCTTCAGAAACATTTTCCCATAATTTCTCATCAAATTCACTGTAGATCGTCTCTTTTCTATGGACAATCAGTTAAGATTTGAAAAACCCTGGGAAAAGATTTTTCCTATACTTTTCTCTGTGCGATCAAATGAGATTTGAAAGTCCCTCATGAACACCAGAGGGTTAAAGATTTATATTCTTATTAATGTATTCCACCTTTCAGTTAAATAATGAGACCCTCGCAGCGAGTAATACGATATTATATAGATTCAGTAATTTCTTTTCATACATGAATGCATATAGATACTCGGCGGTTTGGAGCATGATCCTAGGAGTTCTAAAGTAGATTGGGCGTTTCCTGGACAATATGTGGACCTGCGATAACAATATATTTACTACCAGAGGGTTAGAGATTTATATTATTATTAATGTATTCTACCGTTCACCTGCCATCGCATTTTAGGATGCTTGGCATCCTCCATTACCGCGTGCAATCTTCACTTCCATAAACGTCCAACCACACCTGGGATCCCATTAACATGTGCAATATTATTCACTTCCAGAAACGTCCGTCTACACCTCGGATCCTTAGCTGGGATGCCATTAACACATGCAATCTGTTTCTCTTCTAGAAACATCTTCCCACACCTCAGATCCTTAGCTGGGATGCCATTAACACATGCAATATGCTTCTCTTCTAGAAACATCTTCCCACACCTCGGATCCTTAGCTGTATGGGAGATGTGGGAAAACTTTCAAGATTCACTTCCATAAACGTCTGCCCACAGCTGGGATCCCATTAACACATGAAACGTCCATCCACACCTCGGATCCTTACCTGGGATCCCATTAACACGTGCAATCTACTTCTCTTCCAAAAATGTCCTCCCACACCTCGGATCCTTAGCTGTATGGGAGAGGTCCAAAAACGTCAGCCCACACCTCAGATCCTTAGTTGTATGGGAGAGGTAAATGTTAAAACTGAAGTAATCTTGGTTGGATTTGCTAAATTATATTGGATTTTCTAAATTTCATTCATTGATTTGAGTTTAAGATGAAGAATATGCCAGCATCTTTAATTGTTGGCCATAAGATTAGAATTTGTAATTAAAATTTTAATTAAACCATCGATTTCAATAGGGGTGCCTATCTACCTAAAAATGGCATAAAACTTAAAAATGTGTAATTAATCCACATAAGTAAATTATTTAAAGAGAATATTTCATACAAATTAAAATATATAGTTATGTACCTCATCCAAAAATGTGTAATTAATCCACATAAGTAAATTATTTAAAGAGAATATTTCATACAAATTAAAATATATAGTTATGTACCTCATCCAAAAATGTGTAATTAATCCACATAAGTAAATTATTTAAAGAGAATATTTCATACAAATTAAAATATATAGTTATGTACCTCATCCAACTCAACATATGTATCATCCTTCTTTTGTATCTTCTTCTTCATCCAACTCGACATTTGTATCATCATCCGGCTTAGAAACGGTGTTGAAAGGATAGACGATATCATCATCGTCATCAATGTCATTTTTGAGCATATCTTCATCGACATCATCATCAAGAACTACATTGTCTCCTACGTCGGGTTCATCTTCTTCGTTTGTCGACCCATCTTCCTCTGTCTTTGACGCATTATATTCTTATTCAATGTCATCTTCTTCCTCTACAATATACTTTATTGTCCTTCCTCTTGGATCATATCTAACAAAAAATGACCAATCCCTCTCACCTAGAACCTTTGAATAAAATACATGTTCACATTGGCTTGGAAAAACATAACGATCATGTCCTCTTTCAAACATTGTTGTTTTAATCATCAAAAATCTATTGGAATGTTGAATAACATTTATTTCCTCATCACATTCATGCATCTGTAACCTAAACCATTTGACGTCGAACATAACTAAGTTGAAGGAATTTAAAGTCACACTCAAGTATATCATCCAAATACCCATAATATCTATTTTCATATTCTCGGGGATGCCTGCCACTCCTAGAGGAAACATTAGTGACCTAGAATATTGTAGTTATCCCACTATCAAGATTTTTCCTAGTTTCATCCAACTGTTTGATGTGAAATTTATGGCCATTGCACCATATAGCCTTGTGGTGTTTCAATTGCAATATGCCAGGCATGTAAAATACCATGCATTATCAATTAATAAACATATTTATATAACTTGAAAAGTATCTGGAAAAAAAAAACACTTGCAGTCACATTAATATAATATAAAATAACTTAATAAAATTGGTGAATTTTCTTTCCTGTCCATCTTTCAAACCATATGCTAAATCAATTTCCCTCTTCGTAACATTGGTATATCCATTGCGATGAGCTTCTCTAACCAATTCAAACAGTTTTTCTCATGATAACCTACCACCATGATGTCGTTTACACCTTTCAATCCATACCTTCATCAAATCAAGATTGTTTGCAATGTATAAATGTGGTGCAACCCAATCTTGTGCAACTAAATCAAAAAATCATAATTCACCAATATTAAATATTAGTTATAACCACGGTAAATATTTTTTTTTGTTTGCTAACTTGTCCACGACCTGGAGGAATAGCATGTGGATGAAAAACCATGACTCAGGGGCATCTAAGCCATGAAAATCACCCAGGGATCGCACCCGTCCCAAGCCACACCAACCCTTAGCATTGTTGGAATTTTTGTCCCCGCAGATTTCGAACCGGTGACTTAAAATTTAGAGTGCCTTAACAACACACTCCATCACCGACTATCCTACACCTAGGGGACATAACCATGGTAAATATTAATAATTGATGAAATAATAAATATTAAATGAGTATGATCATATACAAAACAATGAAAAGTTGTATGTACTATAAATCTCCACAATTTAATTACCTGTCACTTTCTTCATTCTACCTTTCCCCAACAAGTGCTCCCCTTCAAAAAATTTTATGGAGTTCACATCCCAAATCTGATCCGCTACATGCATAATTGGCACTGCTAATTTAGGAAGATATTGAATAATATACACCATAGATTGATATACCATATATCCCTCCACCATATAACCGTCAGGACGTGCTCTTTGTCTAACCAAATCCTTCAATGATTTCAAGTGCCTCTCCACCATCCACATTGACCTTGTGTGTACAGGTCCACACATTTCAATCTCCTCAACTTGGTGTATGAGGTATTGTTCTTTTGGATTGAAAAATGTTGGAGGTAGATATTTTTTCATTTTACACATTAGTCGAGGAATTTCTCTCTTCCAATACTTTATATCATCTTGATGGATTTCTTTCAATGACAAACATCTACAAATCATGACGCAAGAAAATAACATGTTTCAACAAAACATAATATATATTACATTACAAGTAAAACATGTCATTAAGTACAACAACAAAATGAAAAAACATTTTTCATATAAATCACAACTACTTACCTCATGTATTTTCCAAGATCAAATATAAATTGTTTGACGTTGTTGTCAAAGTCATTTGGGAGAGATAGAGTTAGAACATACTATAACAATAAAAATTAATCATTATTTGTTTCCAAAGTAGACAAAAAAAAATACAAATCTTAAAATATGTATAGGATCGATATATAAATATGTATCACACGGAGAGGGAAGGACACGCAAATTAGTGTCGGGTGGTGCCATAAATGTTGGCCACCAGCTCCCATCTCCTCGCCATAAATGAATGGGAGTGAACCTAGGCAGCGGACATCAAACGATGAGGCCTCTCACTTGAGCAAACAGAATAGGCGATCAGCACATTAAAACCACGGCCTTAATGGCCAAAGATATCACCTTTGTCCTTATCAACCACCTTGGAGGATTTGTGATGCATTTGAAGTTTGCAGAGTGGAAGGATGAACCTTCGAAGAGCAGGGGCAGAGACACCACTTCAGCCAGTATCTCGACATTAGCTTTGCTTCTAAGCATGTCACGAGCAAGGGGGTGGCCTCGCAGAGGCGCGGCATGGTACGCAGTCGATTCACGCCAGAAGCGGCAGAAGAATTTTGAAAAAGCGTTGGCTCTAGCTAGCAGGAGGAAAACCAGGAAGTCCAGGAGAATGGAAACGCCTCCCATGGCATATGTTGAGGAGATTGTGCCGGATGAATCCATCCAAAACTACATAGAGAATCTTCTCTTTACGATCCCGAACAATTGGAATTCCCCTGCCTGTTTCGAGAAGGATGCAATAACCCCTGCTCCAAGAATAGCGCACAGTCCCAGGGATGCTCCAGCTGAGGAATTCACAGCTTGTTTCATGGAGGAAGAATGTCAGAAAGGCATGGAAGGAAACAAAGAGGAATTCATGACCGGTGAACCTCCTGGGGTAGTCGCACAGTGAAATAGGCAGATAGAGCACCAGGGTGGCAATGTAAAAGAATGAAAGGATGAGGCCGACCAGCCACCACTCCTTCAACCAGAGCACCTCGAATTAATTTTTGATATATGCAGCATAGTGGACGACCAGATATTCAGGGTCATCCGCGTAAATCAACACCTTGATATGATCTACACTGTCTACTCCAGTGCATCCCCAAGACGCTAATGCCTTACTTGTGCACCAGTCTACGCAATTCTAGTCAAGCAAGGAAAGAATGGAGACGAGGATAAGAACACCGACTAAAAGGTTTTTTACATGCTCACAGTTAGAAATTTTTTTCTTTTGTTGCATACCAGAGATATAGCTCAGCTAGCTTGTAGTAATGCTATTGGTAGCGTAGTAAAGACAAGACTTGGTGTAAAGGTGGCCATGCATCCCGGTTTCCTTTGGGCAGGATGGCAGCCTAGAATTTTGAGTTTGAAAAGTGGCATGGAATGGTCAGCTATCTCGGTTTACTCCACAGGTGGGACAGTTGGCAGTTCAACAGAACTTTTTAATTCTGCAACTTTAATATAACAAGACCTACCTTTTTTACTTATATATATATATATATATATATATATATATATATATATATATATATATATATATATATATATATATATATATACCAAAGGTATTATAATCATGTGTTTTTACCCCACCAAACTTACCTTTTTTCATTAAGATATTATTTATGTTTGAAGAAAAACCCAAGGGAAATTTAATTCTTTGAATGAGATTTTTTACATCATTGCTTTGCTGCTTTTTTAATAACCATGGAAGGTTATTTCAGTCTCCATCACTATTTGATCGGATCACACTTTGCATTACATGATTAGCTTCATGAATGTCAGTACAAATTTTGGAAATTTTTTCTTTATCCCTCCTATCGTCTATGATTCGCCAAAACGTTTCTGTCACATTCATCATGATATCCATTGTGTCAAACAAATGAGCTATTTTTAGATCCTCATAGTAGGGCAACCTCATGAATTGAGTGGGATAACATTTCATTCCTCATGGAATCCCATTATTAATACCTTCACGATGATGACCTTGATGAAGCATAAAATAAATCACAACAATAATTATAAAATACAGTAAAATAAATCCAATAATTAAAATAAAAATTCAAAACATTACATATATGATACATAAATAAAGTGTGTACCTTGACAATTTATGTTATATTCCAAACTCCATAGGTGAGGTGGAATTCTTTTTGGTTTTAACCCAGTCTTTTATTTCCCATTGTAAAGATGTTTTTTCAGTAACTTACAATACCTATGGTTCCTAGGGAGGAAGTGATATACTCATCAAACACCATCTTTCCTAAACTTTTTGAATGACGATACTTCATCTTAGGACCACAAATTGGACATGCAAATTTACCCTTTGTTTCAAGACCTGCAATACATGGATTAATGTCAATTATACGATGGGATTATTTAAAAAGCATGCATGATATATTTAAATAATTACATAGAATTAAAGTGAACAAAATGTTACATACCAAAAAAATATGTTAGTTCTAGGGTATCATGAATTGTCCATACAAGTATTCCACGTAATTGAAATTCATCTCCCTGATTGGTTTACAAATTTCATACATAGTGATGACAGCCCATAACTTTAGTAGCTCATCAATAAAATGCTCGATATATACATTCATATATTTAACTTGGTACTTACCTAATTGTTTGAAATTACACATAATTACTACCATGATATGTATATATAAGTAAATAAATAAATAAAATATATTATGAAACAAATGAAAATGTTACATTCAAAAAAATAATGTAAACAAATACCTGGAATATTCATTGTCATTATGTGCTCCCTCTTTATTGATATCCAAGGAGGAATGTTATTGTTTATAACAAAAATAGGCCACATTGAGTAAATATACCTAAGATCTATGAATGGAATAACATCGTCAGCTGCCAATGAAAGCCTAAGGCGAGGTTCATATTTAAATTCTACCCATTTTTTCTCAATTTCCTTAAATTTATAACCATCTGCAGGCATTTGAAGAACACCATCTCCAATTTTTTTGTGTGCATGGTAATCCATAACCTATGTTATGTTTTTTCACCTGAACAAGCGCTACAAATGTGGAATTATGGGAATATGACGAAGAACCTTTCGAGGCACCCTTTTTGTTATTTGTTCGGTTCGATATCTATTGATATGACATTGTAGACGTTTTGTTTTCTATGTATGTTGTCCATAATATATAATATGATCATTACGACATGCATCTATATTTTGATACTCAATTCCAATGTCTTTCATAATGGAATGTAAATCTCAATATGTGCGAGGTAAAATATTTGACGAGGGTAACATAAATTCACCTAACAATCTACAACATTAAAAATTACTAGTTAATGTAAAGAATATTGATCGTAAATATTGAATTCTTATTTTACACATTAATTAACACTAAAAAAATAGAAACAAATCAACCTTTATGTATATGTGATGAAACATATTACATACCTTAGGATCTGTTTCATACAAGTGTTCGACAAATAAATCATAACATTTAAGTTCACCAACAACAATGTAGCGGAGGAAATATTTTCTCTTGAGCCTTTATAAAGTTGTTTGTTTTCCTTTTCTATTAGAGGTTCATCATAAATACCATCACTATCCCCATCCTCATCCAACTGAGGGAACAAGTCTTGGATCATTTGATTTGTTCCATCATATTGAACTATATTATTATTTTTGTATTCTTCCATGGGATCATTAACTTGATCTTCAGTATTCGCTTCATGTTCCTCATCTTGTACAATATCATTTCTACTACTACTTGGTGCATTCTGCAGAAAGTTAGGGGGCAATTATAAATTTATAATTACAAACAATCATGCAAAATTAGTGTGTATAGAAAATATTAAAACAATATAAAATTTTATAAATACAATCAATATAAAGACATATAACGAATATATAGCTAATTTCCATAGGACGATATTCATTCGATCCCCTGTCAATGTGCCCATCTCTCCTACAATGTCTTTTAGTTGTTTCTATTAAAATTCTTATGGGACATGTAGTACAACACCTTTTGCAAGGGAAATAACATTTATCGTCACCATTTTCACCCTATTTAATTTTTTCCCATCTCTAATATTTTCTGACATTCTTCCCCAAAAAACTACAATGATGATTATCTTATAAAATTGAGTGGCGTAATAGAATATCTATTATATTTTTCTAATGAAATTGACATATAAAAATAAATTTGTTTTTCACTTGACAAGAACACCTTATACCCTTTTTGAATCGTCGTCGTTATAGCAAAACTGTCACAACATATTTAAAATGAAACATATGTATAATTATGTGTCTATTTGAATTTCGACAACAGCGAACCAAGTCAAAGTTGACTTTGTCAAACAGTTGGTGATCGTTTGAAGAGAACAACGGTTAGAAGTAGTATCTTCGGTATTGACATGAATATATAGGTTCTTCGCAATTAATATGCCTTTTCCTAGATGTCACAAGTGAGGAGAGAATGCATTTCTGTCTCAATTCCAACGAATTCAAGCGATATTGAAAAAAAATTGAAAATTTGAAAAAAATTCTTGTATTTCTTGACAGTACGACTAATTTTGTTTGTACCGTCGAAAATGGTTCGTCAAATTTTTTTGAATATGTAGTATTAAATGGTACCCATATTCATAATCAATGGCCAAAGATTAACTACAAATATCATGCATGGAAGTTAAAGGAGTCCTTCATAATGTTGAGCATAAGAATATTGATATAGGGTTTACAAAACTTATTTACCTTCCCTAACTATGGTTAAGGGTCGAGACCCCTTTTTGGTACATAAAACCTCCTAATGGAACCCATATCCCACCTGTGGCCAAAAATATCTTAGAGAGTCCATCGGTGTGGTGGCTTAAGGCCTCGTTGATGGAAATTGAGCTCAATCCTCTCCTAACCAATGATATAGGCTTTGAGACTTGAACTACAAAATTGACTATTGGTGCCCATATTTGTAATCAATGAATGAGGATAACCCACTAGAGTTTTGTGTGGTGGTTTTGTTAGGTTAAACTTGACTCGGTAAAAGAGTCAAAATTTGTAGGTGAA
>ML811143.1:0-24978 GCA_009831015.1 Picea engelmannii | reverse complement strand
TATAATTGTTCGATGACCAATCCGCAAAAGGGGATTTGGTCCTTATACAATTACCGACATGATTAATCCACAATGGGGATTAATCCAATAACAATAATAATAATAATGACATGATTAATCCTCAATGGGGATTTAATCCAATGCATAAAATATAATAATAAGAATGCTCTTCACAGTTACATTATTTCAACAGTTTGAAATGAAGAGTTGGAAGGGATAATATAACCCTGCTTAAATCTTGGTCCAAAGCGTGTGAATAGGATATCTCCTTGAGACTTTCGCTCATTAATGACAATCTCGACGGTTGTTTCATAATGTGTTGTTAGCATTAAAGACTAGTAATTGCATACCTAGAAGTGCAAAGATGGTGAATACGACAATGAGTAATTAAGGATTGGAGATTCCGTGAACGAGCCAATGCGACGACCCGTGTTTGAGATGAACAATCAGAAGGGATAATATAACTCTCTGCAGATCTTGTTTTAATGCATATTAATGGGAGATCTCCTTGAGTGTTTCGCTCATTAATGACAATGTTGAAGTTTCCTGCATGGTGAGTTGTTAGCATGAAAGGTTACTAATTGCATATTAAGAAAGAAGTATGAAGATCGCGGGGACGAGAAAGAGCAATTAAGGAGTGTCTAATTATCGAAAGTGGGTGGGCAGGCTTCAAAATAGGGTTATAAGGTACAACCATTAGAGGTGAGGGTCCGTGGGTCAAATTGTATGTCTCAGATTTTTTTTTAGTGCAAAACACATAACACGGAAGAGGGCATTATGGGGCAGTCCAGAGGGCAATTTGTATATTACGGAACTCTGGGTACTATTTGCAGGAAACACAACAATGGAAGAGCAATCGTGAGCCCGCCTATCTGGGAACCCATAATCAAAAAAGAGAGTTAAGTATGGAATAGGGAAACGGCTGGCCGAACCTATTTTTGCTAATATATTGAAATTTGTAATAGATATCCCATTACTTGGAAAGATATTTACTGCATGTATCTGGGCAAGTTCTGTGGCAATAGTCAATGTGACTATCTCATCGAGCCTTTTGTTTTTTAATGACAGCCTGTACGATTGTTGCATGATGAACTATTAGCATTAAACCTTGGTCGTTGCATACTTTGAAAGAAGTGTGAAGTTGGCGGGCACAACAAATAATGACTAAGAATTGGAGATTTCATGAACTTGCTAACCCAGGGATCCGTGAAAGAGATTCCATGAAATGGGCAAGTATGGAAAGTTATTGGATGGGCTTCAAACTAGGGCGACAATGGTTCCCTAGGAGACGTGATTTCCTGAGGGTCAAATTGTATGTCTCAGAACTTGAGTGAAAAATGTGAACCACAGAAGAGGGGATGACGTGGGAGCCTAGTGGTCAATTTGTATATGGAAGAAGTGTGGGATATCTCCTTGAGCCTTTTGCTCATTAATGACATGTTTAAGGTTCATGCATGGTGAAGTGTTAGCATTAAATCTTACCAATTGCATATCCAGAAATAAGTAGGAAGGTGGCGGGGACAGGGAACATCAATTAAGGAATGGATAATTATCGAAATCATTTAGTCGGGCTTCAAAATAGGGTTACAAGACACAAGTAGCAAAGGAGAGGGACCGAGGGTCAAATTGTATCTCTCAGAAGTGTTGACTGCAGAACGCATAACACAGAAGAGGGCATGATCGTGCATTCATGTGGACAAATTGTATATTGTGGAACTCTGGGTATTGTTTTCTAGTCGCGGAACATTGGAAACAGAATCATGAGCCCGCCAGTTCGGGAACCCGTAATCGAAAAAGTGTCTAAGTATGGAGCAGGAAAATAGTAGGCCAGACTTGATACACAGTGGTTGTAGCATGTGAAACCATGGAAATATACCACATCATGAACATATAGACAACTTGCGACTAAGTATTGAAAGGAAGGATGGATGGTCGAGCTCGTGACAGGGCATTCCAACCGACAAATTGTATATCGCGGAACTTCGTGCACCGTTTGCAAGTCGCGGAAGATTCAAAACAAAATTTTGAGCCCGTCAGTCCAGGAACCCACAATCGAAAAAGTGTCTAAGTATGGAATAGGGAAACAGTGGCCCGGACTTGTTTTCGCTACTATATTGAAATTTTTAATAGCTTTCCCATTACCTGGCAAGATCTTCTCTACATGTTTCTGGACAAGTTGTGTAGGGATAGTCAGTGTGACTGTCTCCTCGAGGATTTTGCTTATTAATGACAATCTTTACGGTTGTTGCATGATGAAGTCTTAGAATTCAAAACTTTTTTATTTCATATTTGAAAAGAAGTATGAAGATGGACGGCACAGGAAACAGTGACTAGTAATTGGAGATTTTGTGAACTCGCCAACCAGAGGATCCAAAATAGGGTGACAAGGTTTCCCCAGAAGACGTGAGGCCCCGATAGTCAAATTGTATCGCACAGAACATTTGAATGCATAATGTGTAACACGAAAGAGGGTATGATGTGGGAGTCCGATAGTCAATTTGTATATCGCAGAGGTCTGGGTGTTGTTTGTATGTCATGGAACAAAGGAAGTTAATCTAGAGGCCGGAATAATTAATGTGTATTGGGAAGGACGTTATTGTGGCGAGGATGGAAGGGAGCCATAAATGGTTTGAAACATTTTATTAATGTGGGTAAAGTGAATCTTGTGAGTTGGAGGAGCACGGGGTGGAATTGTAGATAAGGGAATTTATTTGGGTGCAAGATGTATATCACGGAACAAGTGGAAAAATTTCGCTAAGTATAGAAGGGAACGACAGTCGTTCCAAGTACTGTAAATGGTGGTTTAATGTGTGTTAATGGGAGCTGTACTCAAGGTTTTTTTCTTGTTAATGCCAATTGTTTCATACCATTGTGTTCAGTTGAACCTTTTGTGAACTCAGGTAGAGTGAAGCTTGCGAGTTCGAGGAATCTGCAGTGGAATTGTAGATCATAGAAGTTTTGAGTGAAAGATGTATATCACGGAACAAGTAGCAGCAGAGTTCCAAAGTGCCAGCCTTGGCAACCACGGCCATAAAATTGGCTAAGTATGGAAATAAACAGTGGTCAATCGGACTTGTCATGTGAGGATATAGATGGAGATGAAGATCTGTCAGCCCATCAACCTGGGAACCTGCAATCATAGAAAGGCGACTAAGTATATAACTAGAAAGGGATAATAGATGGAAAGAAGAAAAGGGAAAAAGGGCTTAGTATCTAACATAAAAACATCTACTGTTATTTTATTAATGCAAATCTTTTCGAACCCCTGGTGAGTTCTCACTAGTAAAAGCATAAATTGCAGATCACATAAGTTTTTGGGTGCAAGATGTGTATGACGGAATAGGGGGCATAAGTGTTGGATACCACAAACCCGGGACTCACTGGTCAGATAATTGGCTAAGTATTCAAATGGACCGCATTCGGTCGGGCTCATGGTGTGAAGATTTAGATAAAGATGAGCATCTTCCAATCCATGAACCCGGGAAGCCGTGATCATAGAATTGCAACTAAATATAGAACTACAAAGGGATAATAGAGGGGAAGAAAACAAAGAAAATTTAAAGAGAAAGTGTTTATATTTATTCCAATAGTATTCATATTAATATATATTAATAGATTATTTCTGGTCCAAATGTAAAGAATCTTCTAATTTGCAGGTTGTTTTTTGGTTCACAAATTTCGTTGAAACCCATAAGCAATAGAAAGAAAAAAAATATATATATATATATATACATATGACGTAACATTTTTTATATGCACGGATATTATTAAATAGAAGAAGTTGTAATATATGCAGAATATTGAACAGGAACATGACGTCAACAACTGAGTTGCGTTGTTGAAACAATCATTAATTCATTCTATTTACGGGAGCCCGGATAATGAAAGCAGGACGGGTCCTCCTATTTCTTTCTTAAGTATAGGGCAGGGGCCACATAAGTATGGCCTATCACAAATTATTATTGCATGTAAAATGTAAGGAGCGAATAGAGTAGTCTTTATTTAAATCGAAGTGTTGGGCAGCAGAAAGAAAAGCTTGTCATGCATGTTTAACCACACACACCAAAACAAAATACAAAATAAAATAAAAAACAATATCAGACATTGGAAAAAACCATACAAAAACCTCAAATATTCTATATTCAGATAAACTAGGTTACAAAATATAGCTTAGATTATTTTCGAAAATAGTTGTCTTGAGATAGTTCAGTAGATATTCTTTCAAATTTAAATACATTTTCCAAAATGAATGAGATTGAGGCTATCGCCGACAAAAAAGAAAATATGTGAAATAATCAAGCATGTAGAGAGACTTTTATAGATTTCAACTTGATCATCAAATGCTTGCTTGGTAAAAACAACGAGTTGAATATCAATTTTGGGTCTTGGACCTCATTGGTGCTGCTAGCTAGATCAATACCAGCTTTTTGAATAGCTTGTCTCTTCTAGATATAGAATTCCTGCATTAGTTGTTTATTCAACATTCCACACTTTGCTAAGTGTTAATTTCCCTCTATCGTCGAAAACTTGGGGTTTAAGGTGCCTTCCTTGTAATGTTCCTAGTCATCGATGTCTGAGACAACTTAGAGATGTGATTCAGGCCCAATTCAAAGATGGGGGAGTGGTTTTATGTGACGTCAACTATGCAGGAAAAAAATTGTGTGAGCCAACAAAAGCTGAGACAAAACAAAATCAAGTATTTTCTAGCTTTTATTCTCCCTGTATTCGATCATCTTTTTGGTTGAAAGGCATGCCTAAAGATTTGTATGTTGAATTTGTTTGTTTTATTGTTGTAAATTGGAAGGGATGTCCAAGTCACCTACAAAATGCTCCTATGTTGAAGTACATAGCTTCTTATAGCAACACACATCTGCCAAGTGTATCAAATGTTGCAGATTACATCAGAATATATCTTTCGTGATAGGGGTAGTAGACATCGCGGCTCACAAAATGATCTAGAATATTCGTAAGTGACACCAAATATTACTCCATGCCTGAATATACTCAAAAGGAAATTATAAATTTGGATCCTCATGAACGTGAGAAACTGTATGCGCATTTGAATCAACATTCTAAAATTACAAAACCTTTTATGACAAAGTTGTAACAGACTTGACAAACAACCAACTTCTATGTCAAAGATTGTTGAGCGATCTCTGAATGTAGTAACAAACTCGACATACAATCAACTTTTGATCACTACTGATACTAATTTCAAGTGTAACAAGTCGTGATCCGAGGCTCCAGGTAGTTTCAACTGCAAGCATCCACACTGGCACTGAATCCAGGCTCCAGATAGCTTCGGCTTCGGACATCAACATTGGTGGTGGCAATGGGAATAGTGTTATTGACTGCAGTGCGTTAATGCGGTGAACAAGCAAGGTTGTCATTGTCAAAGCACATAGACTATGGGATTGCTAGACCTGCAAAGAGCATTGACTTTGGTGTTTCTTTGTCATGACAATTATAATGTTGCTCTGATTCTAGAAAGCTTTGCAGGTTGGGTGTCCTGTGTGATAATGACCTTGACATTAGGTAGATTTCAGACATCTATTACGTGACATTGCGATGTTAATGTGATTTCCATAGTCGACGACGGCTCGATTGCATTGGCACAAGAAATATTAATTGTGTGATTAATTAACATCCTTGAAGGACGTGAATCCCAAACAACGCCTGAAACTTTCCGAACAACCGTGTGTTAAAAAAATACATTGTTTTATATTTTAAGAAATAAGAAATTGTATTTTCTATGTCTAACATTGGGTTGCACACATAAAAAAATTTAAGTTAACCGAAATTAATATATAGTCAACTCAGATTACTGGAAGCGATCAAATTCCCTAGAGCTAGTTTATTTCCATCATGTTGGTTGGGATAGAAGGATCCACCAGTGAGACAAATAAAGAAGGTAGCAATAAAAGAACCTGTGAAAACACAATCTGGTGATGGAATCTCTCTATGACTAGAAAGGCATTCTTTCCTTATCCATTTTTTATCCTAATGAACAACTCGAGAGGTGCTTGCAGCGAGGCCATGGCTATTTATTTGATCAATACAAGGCAATACTTCAAGCATCGAGCAATTTTTTTTTCCAAATATTGGATCCACTACAACAGAAGAAATGCATTCTCCTCATTCAAAGCAAGGGAAACAATAGGAAGGTTTATATTGGGTGGAAACAACTCTGGAATATCATACTACATCAAGGTCTCTTCTAAAGAATGAAACAAAATGATTACATGAATTTGGTAGTAAAAGGTGATTTTCATAAACAAAATCATTACCTGAACACGTTAACTTCTTGTAGAAGGTGGTAGTATAAAGTAATCTTCAGAAAGTGTTGCAAAGTCCATAATCCATAATTCCTTACCATTAACGTTTCCTAGTTACATGTCAATGCAGGCATTAGAAAATTTTGAGAGCCTCGTTCCCTGGTTATATACCCACCTTCAAGTACGAGGAGAATATTCTTGCATAGAGAGGCAAGATGTTCGATCCAGATTCAATCATTTGCATAGGAAGAGTAAAAACAATGTGCAGTAGTGATAGAAAGTTGATTGTATGTGGAGTCTGTTGGTACATCCAGAGGACGGTGAACAAACTTTGATAAAGAATATGACTTTCTATCAATTCTGTTACCACACCCAAAAGTCGTTCAAAAAACTTTGAAATAGAAACTTCTGTAATTTTAGGATGTTGATTCAACAACCCATACAGTTTCTTACATTCGTGACAATCCAATTTTATAATTTCTTTCTGAGTATTCTGAGTATATTCGCAAATGGAGTAATATTTGGCATCATTTCCGAATATTCCAGACCATTTTGCAAGCCATGATATGTGAGACTCCTCTGACGAATCATAAATTCTTGTGTGGTCTGCATAATTTGATACATTTGCCAAATTTGTGATGTTGGAAGAAGCTGTATACTTCAACGAAAGAGCATTTTGCAGGTGACCTGAAAGTCCCTTCCAATTTCCAGTAAGAAAACAAAGAATTTCAACATACAAATCTTTAGGCATGCCTTTCAACCAACCAAAGCATCGAATACAGAGAGAATACCAATCACATGATACTTGAATTTTTTTTGTGTCTGAGTTTATGTTGGCCAATAGAGTTTTTTTTGCTGAGATATGACGTCACATAAAACCATTCCCTCGTCTTTCAATTGGGTCTGAATGGCATCTCTAAGTTGTCTCACATGTCGATGGCCAGGAACATTACAATGAAGGCACCTTAAAGGCCAAGTCTTCGATGATAGAGAGAAATGGGAATAAGTATTTAAAATGAATGATGGAGGATGATAGTATAATCTTCCGTAAATCTTGGTTTGATTCGTTTTAGAGGCATATGTCGTCGATCTTTTCGCTTATTAATGCCAATCTTTTCGAATATCCAAGTAGATTCTCAAATATGAAAACATGTAATATATGCACAGTATTAAGAGGGACATGGCGTCAAGACCTTTGTGGATGACACGTTTGTGGATGGTAGCATGGTAGTACAATATTGCATTGTTGCTATGATGATGCCTTAAAAAAAACTAAAATAACCAACACTTTTTGCCAATTCAAGATGGATGCAAAAAAAATCATCAGATCCCATAATATTCGCCTGTTAATTTGTTTTAATGGGAGATGTCCTTGATCTTTCCTCTTATTAAAGCCAATATTTTCTAACCTGTCTCGTGGGTTGTTACTGGTAAAAGCATAATTAATGTGCATTGGGAAGAACGGAAGGTCGCGAGGATAGAGGGGAGAGAAAAATGATTTTAAACTTTTTTGAACCCACGAAACTTTGAAGACTTGACTAAGTATGAAAAGGCAGGTCGAACATACATAGTCATCATAGGTAGATTCAGGCTTGTGAATTCGAGGAGTCCAGGGTCAAATTGTAGATCATCGGAGTCTTGGGTGCAAGATGTATACCCCAAACACGAGGCACCAGAGTTCATTATCACCTATCTGCGAACCTGCGTCCATAAAATTGGCTAAGTATGCAAACAAATGGTCGTCGGTCGGACTCGTGATGTGAAGATATAGATGGAGATGAGGATTTGTCAGTTCACCACTCTAGATACTGGCGAGGATAGAAACGGGACCAAGTGTAGAACCAATATTTTTGAATATGTGTGTTGAATAGTCACTAATAACATGAGTTAGCATTTCCATATGCAAGCATATTCCCAATTATGACAACCTCTAATATATGCACAGTATTAAAGAGGGACATGAGCACAAAAATGTGAACCCACCACCCTGGGAACTCGCGAGCACAAAAATGTGAACCCGCCACCCTGGGAACCCGCGAGCACAGAAACGTGACCAAGTGTAGAATCGAAAACGCATAATAGAGGGGAAGAACAAAAGGGAAAAACAGGTAAGTTTAGAAGAAGAAAAATAAAGGGAGACAAGAACTTTATCCCTCACACAACAACACTTAGTCTCATAGCTATGAATCCATAGAAACACATTAACCATGGGAAAAACATTCTCAGCTATGAAATATAGTTGGAGCTCAACAAACACTGGTTCAAGTCAAAAGAGATGTTGTTTATATCTAGTGAAAAAATTTGCATATTATTTTATCTTAATAGTATTTTTTGGTGACCCAACTGTAAAACCATGTTCCAATTTGCATTTTCAAGTGGAGATGTATTTGTGAAGAAACTAGTGAGCAAGTACGAAGAGGCTTAACTGCAGTTGCAGGACCTCAACTCTGCAAAGTTGAATCAAACAACAATAAGCAACATCCAACGAAACAAAGAGAAAGCATCAACTAGTCAACCAGGAATGTCGGTGAAGAACAATATTGTCCAAATTTACTGCAGACAAGATTGTATAAGAAAACCAGAGGAATATATTGTAATACGCCTGTTAAGCAAACATTTCAGGCTGTGAGGCCTGGCAGGTAAACATGTAAGAGTGTGAGAATGGTGCAAAGGCCTCCCACTATGCAAACATTTAAGGAAGGTGTAGTTTTGCAAGGTTGTCATTCTGCATCCACAATTGGAACACCTCCATAACACTCAGTGACATATAAAAAAGGAAATCAAATTTTCTCTTCGCATACAAACATGTTCTGAAAGAGGATTTTGACTGAGGCATCTCCAACATTTAAATTTTTCACTTGCAAACTGGAAATAGCAAACAACAAATAATGAACATGAATGTAAACCTAGCAATGAAATCCACCCATCAATGGGGAACGACAAAAGCGCAGTTGCAATCGCAGTTGCAGAATCCCAAGCGTGCAAATTGCAACAACATCAACAACAGAAGGAAAACAAGAAACCAGCCAACAAGCAACGAGGAAGCAGCAACCAGCGAACCAACAACGTCGCCAAAGAACAATATTGTCCATATTCACTACAGACAACATTGTAGAAGAAAAAAAAAAGAGATGAAAATGTATTGCAAAAGGCATGTTAAGCAATCCAGGAATGCAACTGCAGCACCGAGACCCACCGGTGAATGGAGAAGGACAGAAGCGCAACCCCTGGCCCGCAAACTGCAACAACATGTCCAATTGCAAATGCAGGACCCCAACCTTGCAAAGTTGAAGCAAACAAGAGCAATCAACAAATAACAAACCAGTGAACAAGCACCAAAAAGCCCAACTGCAACTGCAGGACCTCAACTCTTCAAAGTTGAATCAAACAACAATAAACAACATCCAGCGAACCAAGGAGCAAGCACGAACCATCCAACCAGGAATGCCGGTGAAGAACAATATTGACCAAATTCATTGCACACAACATTGTATCAAAAAAATTGGAGGAAAGTGTATTGTAACACAGTTGTTAAGAAAACATTTCAGGTTGTGAGGCCTGCCCGGTAAACATTTAAGGTTGTGAGGACCGTCCAAAGGCCTCCCACTATGCAAACAATTAAAAAAGTTGCAGTTTCCACGGTTGATATTTTTCAATACTGGGAGTAATCAAAATCCTCTTGCAGCCCATCTTTGTATGTGATTACTACGACTAGAGAAGCATGATTGTAATGATGTGTTCGTCTTGTTCCTGATCATCAATGTTCGACATAAAAACCACCTTCATCGCAACCATAATGACGTATAGGAAAAGGAAATCGTGTTTTCTCCTCACATACAAAGATGTTATGCAAGAAGATTTCAACTCAGGCATCCCCAGTAGTGAAATTTCTCACTGCAAACTACAAATAGCAAACAACAAACAATGAATAGGAAGTTAAACACGGCATGGAAACCCACCCATCAATGGAGAAGGACATAAGGCCACTTCCAATAGTGGTTGCAGAATCCCAAGCATGCAAACTACAACAAGACCAACAGGAAAACAAGAACAACAACAACAGGCAGACAAGAAATCAGTGAACAAGCAAAGACCAAGCATGAACCAGTGAACAACTAATGCCGATGAAGAACAATATTGCCCATATTCATTGCAAAGAACATTGCATAAAATAAATCGGAGGAAAATGTATTGTAACAGTCCTGTTAAGTAAACATTTAAGGCTGTAAAGTTTGTTAGGTAAACATTTAAGTCTGTGATGACTGGTGTGTAAACATTTAAGAAAGAATGCACTGTGGCATGGCAGGTACGAAAAAACAATTATTATATTATTTCAAAGGACAGACATTGGGAATAGACCTCCAATTTGTTATCCAATCAGATCATGACATATATGGTATTTTTTATGATATACAAATCAATGTTTTAATTTTGTTAGTTCAAACAATAGAGATTATGCAAATATTTTTAGTCAAACAACAAATTAATATGAAGTCAATCGCTATAGTCTCTCTACCCCTTCTGCAGGGACTAATAATTACCTCAAAGAATGTATCACGGGAAAAGATACTTGTAATCCTAAAAACACCAATTAAATTTTTTAATATTTCAATATTATTTTGAATTTCAATTTTTACATTTTATTTTTCACTTGTTTTCCAAAGTTAGGTTTGGAAATTTCTTAAGCTTCTTTTTACATTAAAATTTAATCTTCCGAATCGAGTAAGACCAAGCATATTTACAAACTTTTCAAACCTACATTATTTTAGACTTTTTCATGATGTAAGCTATATGGATCACAATATCATAAAGTACTCGGAACAATATACAAACATATATTACTTTATATTATTGTGCAAATAAATATATATCAACATTTCTAGATAATATATACAATAAGACTGACAATACGATCTAGGTATCCCTCAGTTATATAGGCTTTTTCATGGTTTGGGAAAAACAAATACTATATGGATATCTGTATCAGAATATTAGATAAGTACCCAGAACGATATAAAAATCACGTGCAGCAAGTCGTCTTATTCGATGGGGGAAATGACGATCTTTCCTCTGGCTCGTCCGCTTTCCTGATGTTTGAAGGCCTCTATAACGTCAGAGAATGAGTACGGGTTCTTCGGATCGATCACGGGTTTCAGCTTCTCACTCTCTATGTACGGCTGCAGCTTCTCCAGGTTTTTGGCGTGGGTTGAAACTCTGGAAATAGGTTGAAACGAAGCTATGTCCAGAATTTTTGCTTCCTCTTTGGCTACCACATGAGACTTGGCCGAATCCCCTGCAAATGAAATAAAAACATTCATTAGATTACATCATAGTTGCATTAGAAGCCAAGCGAAGTGCGTCACTGACCTATGGTATCAAACACGAAATCAAATTTCTCAGAGATCTGATCGTAGCTCTGCTTGGTATAATCGATGACCAGATCTGCCCCGAGGCTCTTCACGAAGTCGAGCTTCCCAGTACTAGCCGTGGAAACAATCTTGGAAGCTCCATAGACATGCCTCGCCAGCTGAATGGCCAGGCTGCCCACTCCGCCCGCTCCTCCCACAATGAACACGCTCTTTCCCTTTTCAAATTTGGCTATATCGAACGCCTGCTGCGCAGTCAGGAGGGCAAGCGGCAGGCTCGCCGCTTCCTCGAACGATAAATTTGTAGGTTTCGGCACCACCAGGTACTCCTCCACTACGGTGTACTGGGCGAGAGTCCCCCACTGCTTTGGCCTGCCTGCTCCGAAGTCCTGGATGTCGCTGTAGACCTCATCTCCATTCTTGAACTTGGAAACGCCATCGCCAACTTCGACCACCACTCCTGCCGCATCACAGCCCGGCACAGCCTACATAACACAAGCGAATTATTGGAAACCAGGATTTAAACTGTTAAGCATTGTTTAAATCTAGAAAATCTACTCTGAAAATGTACATTTTCAAATATACAAAACATCATGGCTAATAGTTGATATTCCCCACTAAAGTTCAAAACACAGTTTAAATCCAAAAGTTCTACCATTATGAAAATACATANTTGTTTAAATCTAGAAAATCTACTCTGAAAATGTACATTTTCAAATATACAAAACATCATGGCTAATAGTTGATATTCCCCACTAAAGTTCAAAACACAGTTTAAATCCAAAAGTTCTACCATTATGAAAATACATAATCATGGTCACCTTTCACCAAGGAGCTTAGGGTTTAGATCTGACTTTTTTCGAATATATATCTTTCATTTTTAGGATTGTAAATTTGTTAATTACAGTTTTCATATTCTAATTCAGTTTTCAGTGGGGTCATTGAGCTAGGTTTAATAATATTTACAGAGAAAACGCTTTCTTGATGATGGACCATACTAGTTTGGTCCGAAACGTCCAAAATCAAAAAACCTATGCGATGAATCCGAAAGAATTCTCTGAACAAAATAATGGTGGCAAAAGTCTTAGAACAGAAATATTTACAGAGACAACCAATCAACTTGGGGATTTGATCTCCTGATTTCTTGCTTATGATTTTCTGTTTATAATTCACAATTCACAGCATTCAACTATTCAAGCTATCATCTACTTGTAATTCACAGTTTTCAATCACTTAGACTACCAAATATTTACAGAGATAACTAATCAACTTGGATTGGAGATTTGATCTCGTGATTTTCTACTTATGATTTCTTATTTATAATTCACAATTCACAGCATTCAACTATTCAAGCTACCATCTACTTGTAATTCACATCTCTCAACCACTCAGACTACCAACTATTCTTAATCAATTGTATCAAATAGATGGAAACCACAAAACTTCCACTCAGTAAATGATAATAATAATAAAACAAGCTCTCATAAATTCATTTAAGCTGACACTGAGTAGTTCCCCATAAGGTTTTATTTTCATTTTCAATTATGAAGATTATAGATTACGGTTAAGATAAATCTTAATACCCTAAATTGTGCAACGGCTGTTTGCCCATGGTGATGAAGCCTGTCTTAAAAAAAAATACAGGAGGAATGGACACATGTCATACCGGAAAGTCGGAATCCTTGTTTCTGAATAAGCCATCCCGCCTCTTAAAGTCGACGGGATTGAGAGCAGCAGCTCGGATTTCAATGTTGATCCAATTAAAAAAGCATACTCAAATTTTGGATAAATTTTGGATAATATACTTGAGAATAATTAACATACACATTGATTTCTATGTGTTACACAACCACTTAAAATGAAAAAAATAAGCAGCTAAGTATAAGGATAATAATCACTAAGGGTTGGAAAAAATCAAAATTGTTGTTGGTATAATGATCAAATGCATTACCATGTGCCAAAGTCTCAAAGACCTATTCTTTGCATTGTTCACCCAACTTTGATTTTGGATAGAGGTTGAAAGATGTATGTCTAGCTAGGGTCCCTTGGAATTTGATTTTAATAGAGTCTATTACACTCTCTAAACTACCAATTATAGGATCTCTCAGTCCGTTATAGAGATGGTAAATCAATGTCCCCTACTAGCCACTATTAAAAAATGTGATGAACTATGTATATTTATTCAAAGAAATGATAAACAACATGTTACCCCCCAACCTAGGGGTAACTAATGAGATGATCTCCCAAGGCCCACAGGTAGTAGACGTGGAGTGTCGAGAGTCGAATGACCGAAAAATCCCACATTGAGCAAGCAAAGCCCATCCTCTCCACCACACACCGCCATTCATCGTCAACATTTGTTTGTATGGTGTAGACTCAGAAATAGCCAATCCCCCACATCAAATTCTCTTCCAATGTGATGTTGATTTGATTTTTGTTTCATCCTATTTTGTGTTCTAGCCAAGTTAGCCTTCAATATTTGGAGAACCTGTTTTTGGTTCTCTATGTGGTCCTCCATTTCTTGAACCTTTCATTTTCCTCTCAAGGGTGATGTGATGGATGGAAGATGATAGCCATAAAGTGCCATAAATGGGGACATTTTTTTATAAATTATAGAAGGATTTGTTGTACCAGCATTCTGCCAAGGGAAATGACTTGAGACATTATGTCTTTTTATTAGATGCAAAGAAACAAAGATACCCTTCTAGACATTTATTCACAATATCAGTTTTCCCATCGGATTGAGGATGGTGAGAGGAGTTGTGAGCCAATTGAGTACCCAAACAAGAAATAATTTTGTCTAAAAATTACAATTGAAAATTGAACCTCTATCACTTACAATAATCTTGGGGATTCCATGTATCTTTTTAATTGTTTCCATGAATGTTGTAGCCACTATAGTTTCTTTAAAAGGATGAAAAATAGATAATAAAAAAAATGGGCATGCTTTGTGAGTTGATCCACCACTACCATGGGTTATATTTTTACCTCACCTTAGGTCCGATCTATGTCTTCAACAATTATACACAAATTTTACTATTTGAAATGTAACCATAAACACATTGAGATTCCTAACCATTTAGCACAATGGAAAATAAAAAATAACAATTAGATCATACATAGGTACACAATAATTTAATGCTCGATCCAATGTTCTTAAACCAAGAACCAATGGACTCACGTACCAAGGACAATGGCCCAATCCTTACACAAAAGAATATGCCAAAAACACTTACAATAGAGTTGAAACCCTCCTTGGTTTTTGTGCCTGTGTTGTTGTTCTGTGGATGAGGGTTAGGGCATCCCCTGCCCCTTCAAACCATCCACTCCCTCCTTCAAACCCTCCACTCCCTTTGCAACTCCTTGCTCAATATTGGTTGAGTCATTCCAGCCCTTCTTGTTGTCCAAAATATGCCCTCAAGGGCTATCCAAAATTCACTCCAAGAGAATGTTGACTCAACCCCTTTTCTTTGACTTGTATCATCCTTCTAGGGTTGCTCAAACGTTGTTTTCAGACACTTGTAATGACCCCTCATATTTCCTTAAAATAGTTGTTGTTTCATCCCTTAAGCTCCCATAAAATATGTTGTTGTTACCCCTGTAACATCCCTCAAATCATCATGTTGTTACCCCTATAACAGCCCTCTAAACAACTTTTTGTTACCCCTGTAACAACCCTCAATTCATCCTATTGTTACCCCTATAACAACCCTCAAATAAACTTGTTGTTAACCCTATAACAACCCTCCAAAAAACCTATTTTTACCCCTGCAATAGCCCTCAAAATAGCATGGTGTTACCCTTGTAACAACCCCTTAACTACTGCTACACAACCTCCTATACATCGTGTACCTATACCAACTTCATGGGAAGTGTTCTCTCTGCTTGTTAATCTCTCTAACATCTGTAACTACCTCATTCCTTTTCTTCCAGCCTTTCACAATCCTATAATAGCATGTTGTTTCCTCTTACACCCTAGCTGCAACATCTCCTAGGATGGTCGAGTCTTCTTCTAGGATGTGACTAGGTTATCCTAACAAGCCAAGCTTCTCCTAGGCTTTTTCCTACCCTCCCTTGGATCCTAACAGACCTTTGTCCCTTCCACTCACTTGGTACCTGCCAAGAACAAGAAAAACACAACAAAATTGAGGCTTAACAACCTCTCTCCATAGATAGAATGAGGTCACCACACTTGGACTAAAATTTCCAAGATCTCCCACACTTATCACTCCACCATAATGAAATGTCACAATGACCTCTCTCCTTTATAAAAAAGTATTAGGGGTCATTATAGAATCCCCTCCACAATTCAACATCAAATTGGAATTTCTATGTGTGTGTGAAGCCCCTACACAAACCCTCAAGTTATCCTTCAATAGTTATAAAACCTCCTTGATCAACTCACGGGGGCCAAATACTTTAGTAAGATTGATCTAAAGTCTGGCTACCACCAAGTTCCGATAGAACAGACAGAAGTATGGAAGACTACCTTCAAGTCAAAGGAAGGCCTTTTTGAATGGTTGGTCATACCCTTTGGTTTGACAAATGCTCCAACCACTTTCATGAGGATGATGGGCGGTAACCTGTGACCATTCACCAATACTTTTGTAGTGGTGTATCTGGATGACATTCTCATTTACAACAAGACTTGGGCTGAACACTTGCAGCATATTCAACAAGTTATGCACACCCTGCAGCAGCATAAGCTATATGCCAACTTGGAAAAATGGTCCTTCGGCATAGACAGGGTCCACTACTTGGGCTACATCGTTGATCAACATGGCGTACATGTGGATCCAACTAAGATCCAAGTCATCCATGACTGGCCAACCCCAACCACACTCACTGAGATTTGGAGCTTCTTGGGCCTTGCCAATTTCTACCGCAGGTTCGTGTTGGGATTCTCCCATATTGCATGGGCCCTCAATCAAATAACTAGGGGTGGTGGTAAGGTGAAATTTGCATGGGGTCGGTCCCAACAACAAGCGTTCGATGATTTGAAGCAACACTTGTGCTCAGCCCTAGTACTTTCAATACCAGACCTTCAAAATCCCTTTGAGATCGAGACAGATGCTTCAGACTATGTTGTGGATATCGTTCTCACTTAGCACCACCACCCTGTGGCCTATCATAGTGGGGCACTATCATATGTTGTCTGTAAGTACCCTACTTACGAAAAAGAAATGTAATCCATTGTGCAAGCCTGCTGCCAATGGAGACATTACATTCTTGGGAAGGAGACAATCATCCACACTAATCATAAGCCACTACAGTTCATGCAGACACAAGGAAAATTGTAGTATGATCGCCATAAAAAATGGTCCATATACTTGCAGCAATTCCACCTCAACATCAAGTATAAAACAGGAAGCACCAATCGCATCATTGACTGCCTCAACAGATCTCTAGTCACGGAACTCACCACGATGCTAGACTCTTGTGGCCATGAGACCTCTGGATGGCCCCAACTCTATGAGACAAACCCGGACTTTGCCACCACCTACCAAATGTTGGGTGCAAACACAATTGTCGATAATTTCCATCTTCAAGATGGGTTGTTGTGTTGTTTGGGCCATATCTGTGTTCCATCAAGCGAGTGAGTGAAGATGATATGGGAAGCCCACTACAGTCGGGTGGCAGGACACTTCATCATCAAAAAGAGAGTGGTGATGCTACAGAAACATTTCTACTGGCCAAAACTTTGACATGAGGTCAACAAGTATATCAGGTCCTGCACTGCCTGAACTATTGCCAAACTAACCACTAAGAAACATGGCATGTACACCCCTCTTCCTAATCCTGAAAGACCATGGGAATCCATCTCAATGGACTACATGTTGGGCCTCCCATCCACCAAGTGGGGAAATGGCTGTGTTTTTGTGGTTGTTGATCGCTTTTCTAAGATGTTGATTCTAGTTGCTTACAAGAAGAGCATCACAGCAGAGGCCACTGCCAAGCTCTTCTTTGAACGAGTCTGGGTACAATTTGGAATCCCACAAACCATTGTCTCAGATCGGGACAGTCGATTTCTTAGCACATTCTGGTCGCGCCTCTGGTCACTGCTGGACACCAAGCTCACCAAATCCACGGCCTTCCACCCCCAGACAGATGGTCATACCGAGGTCATAAATCGAATGATTGTGCATATCCTTCACATGTATAATTCCAAGAACCCTCGCACATGTGATGAGAGCCTTCCCTATGTCCAGCATAGCAACAACCGACCCTTGCATAGCTCAACCAGCCACAGCCCCTTTCAGGTGGGGTTAGGATTTCAACCATTGGGTCTCATAGATGTTGCACTTCCCTTTGCGGTCACCTCAATCGACTCATCTCTTTCTCCAACTGAAGCTGGAAAAACCACCTGGTTCATTGAGCGGATCTAAGACATCTGCCAATAGGTTCAAGATATCCTACAAAAGTCCAATGACAAGTACAAGTAACACCATGATCAACATCGGGTGCCACATAAGTTTCAGGTGGGCAACAAAGTTTGGTTGCACTTGCAGAAAGAAAGCCTTACAAGACCCCATTGGAAGCTTCACCCGCTTTGTTATGGGTCGTACACCATCACCAAGGCCATGGGGGATCATTCTTTTGAGCTCAATATTCTTTCTTTCCTTGGCCTACACCCAGTTTTCAATGTGGATCTCCTTCGACCTTATTTCCCACCATTGTTGGACACCTTAGAAGTAGCAGAACAGTTGACACCAACAGAGCTCAACCCCGACTACATACAATAGGAATCTCGTGATCAGATTGTGGACACACATATCAAGGGACAATAAATGATCCAGCTTTATGGAGTCGTCAAAGTTGGGCAGCTCCTGCACCAAGGCAAGTGGCTCACCCAAGGCCAAATTCAACATAAATTTCCTCCTCTGATGGGGAAACGCAATGCAATGGAGACCAATGCTTCCTAAGGAGGATTGATCTAGGTGGATATCGATGGCCACACACCTTTTCAAACTGGCTCAAGACAGTTTTCTCACAATTTTCGTAATTTACTATTTTTAGCAGTTTTTCAAGTCCTGAAACTTCTGGAGCCGTTTTGAGGCCCTAAACAATGTTTTTTGGGAAAATGGAAAAAATAAGGTAGTTCTTTCAATTTTTCCCCCAAAATAAATCTCCTCGACGATACCTTTCCAACGGGCTATCATGCACCTAAAACGGAGATCGTATGCAAAAGTTACAACCCTGGGAAGTTGATGTACTAACTTACCCAAACGGGGCCCACGTGACTTTTGGTGCTTCATCCCCTAGGGTTATGTTTTTGCATGTCTAGGGTTTTTGGAATTTCTGTTTATTGCAAAAAGGCCTTTGGAGCCTCATTGTAATCATCTTCTTGTGAATGAGCATAGTCGTCACATCTCTTCTAATAGATAAGCCACTACCATTCCAGCAAGCTTGTTTCCGTTGCATTTTACAGTTTCAACTTATTTCCTTATTGAATAGAAAACCAGTTTTACCGTATCTCTATTATTTTGTGTTAAGCACCTGTTAATAATCTGTAGTCATTTCGTTCTGCTCGTAAAATCTAGATCAGTGGTATCAAAGTGGTCTGCTCCTTGTCGTCTTAATGCATGTCCCCAACGAGGTTGGAGTACAAAGAGTTGGGTCTCGAGCTTGTTTCTCTTGAGGAAAAACGTTCTCGCATGCACAAGCGACCTCTCATGGTAGGAGAAAAGAAAGATGACAGGACAAGAGATCCTTTCAAACTGTTGATTGAGGAAGCCCTCACGCAATAGAGGAATGCGATTATAGATCTGGGTTAAGATAAATAAATCTCAATACCCCAAATTGTGGAACGACATCTTTGCCCATGGTGATGAAGCTTATCTTAAAAAATACAGGAGGAATGGACCCATGTCATAATGGAAAGTCAGAATCCTTGTTTCTGAATAAGCCATCCCGCCTCTTAAAGTCGACGGGATTGAGAGCAGCAGCTCGGATTTTAACCAGAAGTTGGCCTGGCCCTGGCGTTGGCACAAAAACTTCTCTAAATTGCAGCACGTCTATGGATCCATATTCGTTGTAGAACCACACCTTCTGAAGTTTACTCATATCTTCTTTCTGCCTACAAAATAGTCTACTTTGCTTTGATATGATCGAGAACTGAACTTTCAAAGTATTATGGTGGTTTGGAGAAGCTAGTGAATATTTGTATGCTTTTGCAGGATTGGTGTGGATTTAAAAGCTAGGGCCTACCAACCACAAATCATTCTAGAGAGAGTAAAGATCAAATTAGAATGCATTGAATTTAGACATGAAAAATATAGATCAGATCAAAGAATAAAATGCATTGCATCTCGACACAAACCCTTACTTCATTATCACATTAGTTGGAATGATATTGCAACCTACATCATCGTGAGGTAGTGATTATGCACCCTCAACTGTTGTATTTTTAAAGCAATGATTATATACATTGGGATATATATCATTAAAAATGATTATATTTAATATAAAATTTTTATAATATAAGATAAAATACTAAATGTTTTTCTGTATTAGAGATGGAAGTATTTTATTGGTTAAAGAATATCCATATTTTTATATATAATTAAATATATTATATATGATAATTAACATAATAAATGGAATGATTTCACATTATCATTATTTTTGTGAATATATTTGAAACTTTTTAATATGTAATTAAATATATTATATATGATAACTAACATAATAAATGAAATTTTTTCATGTAATCATTATTTTTGTGAATATATCTAAAACTTTTTAATATATAAATTTATTTTTCATTACTTTTTTCAATAATTTAATTAATTTAAATTTATTCAAATTTTATTGAAGATAATATTTATATTCAATGTATATAACATATCTTTATAAATCAATCTATTATCTAAATTTACAAGTTAAATAGATTTAAAAATATAACTTTATAGAAATGAATAACAAATGAAATACATAATTAACCACTCAAATATGCAGATACAACAATTTCTCTCCTGATTTTGGGTAAATGTCTTCAGAAAATATCTCCCCCAAAAAAGTGAAAAACTTGAAGGTTATTTCAACCTGTTGTCGTCAATATTATTGGGTATGGCTAGTTCCAAGCCAACAAATGACTAATTCAAATCTTCCTATTTAAGTTGCACTAGTTTATGCCAATAAATTTAAGAAAGATGTCGTCCATATATGTGGATAAACATCCTTCAACTTGGAAAAAGAAATTGATATAAAATATATGTAAAATATATTTCTTTAAACTATATTCTATGTGTTTAGCTAAACTAAAATGAACTTATGAACAAAATATGTCACTCCAATGTTAAAGTGAAGTGTATTTTCAAAATGACCAAAGAAAAAGAACAATGAGTTACATAGAACCATAATGAAACTTTGATTACATTGATTGGGAAATATAGACTTACTTTGTAGTTGATCTTTGTACCCTTTATCTAATTAAAAAACAAGCTCATCACCACTAAGATTCAAGAGAAACAAAGCATGGAAGCTAATGTTTGAGAAATATGCTAAATGTTGGCACTTGAAGCACAAACTAAAGTCTTTAGTACTTCCACAATGTTAGACAAAGATATATAATGCTAAGGAACAAAATATAAGAAATTAAAATGATGAATTTTATTGGGCATCAATGAAGAATAAAATAGTCCTTAACCATGTTACTCATTGGAGAATGTTGATCCAATTAAAAAAGCATACTCAAATTTTGGATAATATACTTGAGAGTAATTAGTATATACATTGATTTATGTGTCACACAACCACTTAAAATGAAAAAAAAAAATAGTAGCTAAGTATAAGGATAAAAATGAATAAGGGTTGGAAAACATCAAAATTGTTGTTGGTATAATGATCAAATGAACTACCATGTGCCAAAATCTCAAAGACCTATTATTTGCATTTTTCACCCACCTTTGATTTTGGATAGAGGTTGAAATATGTATGTTTGGCTAGGGTCCCTTGGAATTTGATTTTAATAGAGTCTATTACACTCTCTCAACTACCAATTATAAGATCTTTTAGTCCCTTATAGAGATGGTAAATCAATGTCCCCTACTAGCCACTATTAAAACATGTGATGAACTAAGTAGATTCATTCAAAGAAATGATAAACAACATGTTACCCCCCAACCTAGGGGTAACTAATGAGATGATATCTCGAGGTCCGCAGGTAGAAAAAATGGAGTGTTAAGAGTTGGATTGATCCAAGTGGATATCGATGGCCATCCACCTATTCCAACTGGCTCAAAACAATCTTCTGGCAATTTACTATTTTTAGCAGTTTTTCAGTTCCTAAACTTTTGGGGTTATTTTGAGGGCCTAAATGAAGTTTTTTTGGGATCGAGCACATCAATTATGGTCGATGACTCTCATTGAGCCTAAAAAATGAATCACCTCAAAGATACCTTTCCAACAAGATATCGTGCGCCCCAAACAAAGATCGTATGCGAAATTTATGCCCTCGAGAAGTTGATACACCAAACTACCCAAAACAGGGTCCACAAAACTGTTGGATTTTCATCTTCCATGGTTCAGGTTTTGGATTTTATTTATGTTAAAATTTCCTTTAGAGCCTCACTGTAATCATCTTCTTGCGAATGAGTGTATCCATCTCATCTCTTCTCAGACATAAGATGCCACCATTCTAGCAAGTCTTTCACTTTGTAATTTTACAGTTCTGTACATTTCACTCATTAATAGAAATTGTGTATTATTGTATATCCATGCCTCTTATTATATATCCGATATATATTTGTTATATTATTGGCTCTCTTGCAATATCTCTATATATTTTTGTGTTATATCTCCGCTCTCATTTCGTGCCGAAAATAATTTGGATTAGTGGTATCAGAGAAGGTTGCTCTTGATCGTTTTTTAGTGCATGTCCCTGACGAGGTCCAAGTATAGCAAGTTGGGTCTCTATATTGTCTCTCTTGAGGAAAATTTCTCTCACACTCGCAAGAAACCCTTCACGGAGGAAGAAACGAAAAAACAATGGATCAACATTATCAAAATTAAACACAGTAGCTAAGTATAAGGATAAAAATGACTAAGGGTTGGAGAACATCAAAATTGTTGTTGGTATAATGATCAAATGCACTACCATGTACCAAAATCTCAAATACCTATTCTTTTCATTGTTCACCCACCTTTGATTTTGGATAGAGGTTGAAAGATGTATGTTTGGCTAGGGTCCCTTGGAATTTGATTTTAATAGAGTCTATTACACTCTCTAAAATACCAATTATAGGATCTCTCAATCCCGTATAGAGATGATAAATCAATTTCCCCTACTAGCCACTATTAAAACATGTGATGAACTAAGTAGATTCATTCAAAGAATTGATAAACAACATGTTACCCCCCAACCTAGGGGTAACTAATGAGATGATCTCTCGAGGTCTGCACGTAGAAAACATGGAGTGTTGAGAGAAATATTGATCCAAGTGGATATCAATGGCCATCCACCTAGTCAAACTGGATCAAAACAATCTTTTGGTAATTTACTAATTTTAGCATTTTTTCATTCCTAAACTTCTAGGGCCATTTTGAGGGCCTAAATGAATATTTTTGGGGATCGAGCACCTCAAAGAGAACTAGGGGCTCTCATTAATCCCCCAAAATGAATCTCCTCGACAATACCTTTCCATCAAGCTATCGTGCGCCCAAAATGGAGATCGTATGCCAAAGTTACGCCCTTGGGAAGTTGATACACCAAATTACCCAAAACGGGGTCCACAAAATTGTTGTCTTTTCATCTTCTGAGGTTAGGGTTTTGGATTTTATTTATGTTAAAAAGGCCTTTAGAGCATCAATTTAATCAACTTATTGCGAATGAGCATATCCATCACATCTCTTCTCAGAGATAAGTTGCCACTATTCTAGTGAGTCTTTCACTCTGTAATTTTACAGTTTTGTATTTTTCACTCATTAATAGAAATTGTGTATTATTGCATATCTATGACTCTTGTTATATATCTAATATATCTCTATTATATTATTGTCTCTCTTTCAATATATCAGTATATTTCTATGTTATATCTTCGCTCTCATTTTGTGCTGAAAATAATCCAGATCAGTGGTATCAGAGCAGGATGCTCTTGATCATTTTTTAGTGCATGTCACCGACGAGGTCAAAGTATAATAAGTTGGGCCTGTTATCGCACAGTTTGTAGGATAGGTTTAAGTAGCTTGAAGGCAAGGCTCAAACTGGCGTAACAAGAGCTTCCCCACCCACTGTCACCTCGATGGGGAGCTCTTTCTATTTAGGGTGGCTAATCCCAAGGGAGACGTCCCTAGTAATCTGGGGTTCTGAAGGAAAAGGATCAGGGTGTAAGGCTCAAAGGTTAAGGTAAGCTTTCCCTTCACAGATTACTGCCAAAAGGATAGTCAAAGAAGAGATATTTCACTAAAAGAGCACCTGTTTGTGAGACAAGGCAAATGAAACTAAAAAATGCATACAGTGATTAGTACTTCAAAATATCAATGACTATCTTTAATACATATGAGCAATAATGGATGTAATTATTGACGAAGTCAATGATTGCAATTAAAGCTAAGACTTATAATGTTACTTCCTCAATAAATACAAAAGAGATATTGGCATTCAATGTATAAAGTTAGATCCTTGTATTATCTCAATGCAATAAATATCATAAATCTGCTCATATATATATTGTTGCTGCGTCACTATACTGAAGGGGTGACGTCAGCCTAGTTTCTAGGTTAGTTATGTAGGAAAAGAAGTGAACGTTTTTCACACTAGGCCAATGAAAATACTCTACACATCAATGCCACATGCTAGGTGACAAGATCACAACGTTTCAAGCTAAACAAGAGTTCAAGAATAAGTGTGACATCACTAGCTAGTTAGGGTTAGGTTAGCTAGACAAAGAGGTGGACGTTTGGCTAAATTGACCAATGAAATTGCTTAATACCTCTATGGCTATCGAAGGATGAGTCAGCCGCAACTTTTAGTCCAAACACAAGTTCAAATAGGGCAAGACGTCATCAACAATTAGGGTTAGTTCAAATGCTAGGGTTAGTAGGGTTTCAATTCAAAAAAGTTTGAGAGAGTTGGTTTAACACAAAAGACTCAACGTTTTAGGTTTAAGACTAGTGTCTTGGGTTAATGGAGTCAAATGGAGAGAGACTAAGGCTTGGAAGGACTTAAACTTAAGGACAGGAGAGTTAGGTTTGATGGTGCTACAATGGCAGGGCCACCAAATCAAAACCCTAAGGGGAGGAGGCTCATTCTGGTGTAGCTAAAGCTAGGCCTCATGCTCCTCCCTCTTTCCTTAAGACTCTTTGGCAAAAATGGCTAGCTATAAAACATAAATCTA